>SNQJ01S0015335.1:32220-56523 GCA_010110895.2 Picea sitchensis
AGTGCCTCATATCTTCTTGGAAATCATGGAATCCTTAATCATCCTGAAAACAAATGAAAATGAGAAGGTTTCAGATATTTTTTTAATTGTCAAATCAAACAATTCAAATTTTTCTAACTGGCTACAGAATATTACGATTATGTAGCTAGTTATAATAGCAACTAAAATCATATTTTATTCAATAAACAAAACAAACTAATATTTATAAGAAAGATAATATATTCAATGAAATCGTATATCCTAACTTAAGAGTGACAAAATCATGCTAAAATTTAAAAAGATCATACCTCAAATCATGGAATTAAAACAAATCAAGAGATCTTGGAGTTTACGATAGCTATTGCTGCCTCTACATTCTTGAAAATGAAACGAAATGTAGTTTTCAATGGTTTCTACTTCCCTTGGATGATGGACTCGAGTCTGGTGTTTTCATTTGTCAACCTATCGACTTGGTCTCTTAAATACTTGAGTCGTGACTGTAGAAAAGGCACATCAGTATAGTACTTGTCGATCCACAATCGACATTCATCACACTGTGACTGTAACGACTGTGCATTGGCACTAATAGCATTAAGGGTTGAAGAATCATCAATGTGAAAGGTAGGCTTATCACAGATTTGGATGCCTGATAATTCTAGGTTATCCTTTAGACATGGAGGCCAGTTGTTTACATAGTCATAGGGTTTGTAAGGATAGAGCCCGTATGACACGGGACCTTCTTCAGCCAAAAATTTCTCAATTTCTGAATCTGAGTCTTCACTTACTTCAATTGTGTTAATTATGTCTACACAGGGTTTTAATTTATTTCGAGCACATCGTGAAATCAAACGACCAACCGTTTTATTCTTGAAATTAACATCGATGTTGCCCTTGTGCTTCTCCCCTCTAGGTTTCATAACAGTTTTAGTGCAACTCTTTGGGTCTGAGACCGGTCGATTGTCCTATTGGATAACATTAGGGTAGCTTGAGGGTTCATTTTTAGGGGAAAAATCACAGGTCTGGAGTGGTAGGGAAGAGGCCATAGGGTTCCCAAGGGTTTCCACGATAACTGGCTTATCGACCTGTCCCAACTCATAGTCATCAAAACCATTTCATATGATAAATGAATCCCAACAGTCGTTTTGGGACTGTAACTAGTGCACAAGGATAATTTTAATGAGCCCATGGTGAAATAAACTTGACTCTGACTTCTATTTCCTAAACCGTTTACCCATCTTATACAAACTTCTGAGCAAAAAGTAGGGCATATTCAACGAAAAACCAATGAAAATCATAAGCAAGCACATATGATATAGGAAAACTAATCCGAATCTTCCTTCACATGTAATGAATTGATTCACAATAAACAATAGATCATGCCACCTAGGTTTTAAGGATGAAACCGGCATACCTCAATTGCAACCGGTTATTTTTCGTGAAGTGAACATCAAAGTCCAGGGGACCTCCTCAACTTTCACATTCTTGAACCATTTCTGCCCAACTGCTGGCAAACCCGTGGCTTGTCTTAAGAACTCTTATGTTACCTCTAATTGCACGTCACCTATCTTTTCCCTACAACCATGAAAATTCAAAGCAAACTCTTGGGCGACTCGAAGATTGAAACCCTTAAATTTTTCGATGAATAAATGCCAACCGCTCCTTTCTAAATCCTCCCTGGCATTATCATATGATAATAGGGTTTGGGTGCCATTCGGATCAACCCTTACCACTGGAGCCATGTTAAACGGACTGGTAATTAACACAAAATACACAGGTAGGGTTTGGTAGAATGCCACAGAGCCATGACCCCGAGCCTCATCAAAACAATGCTATGACAATACAAACGGTGGCAGAGGCGTTAATCACAAGGCGTGTGAGTGACTTCGTGAAGTTCAAGACCATGTAGAAGAGTAATGGCATGTTGTACTTCGTATGACACCTTGGCATTGGGTACATATTAGGATCAGATCACTTTGAAAACCAAAGTACGTGCATTCATAGATTAATTACAAAGGTAAGTGCATCGAATAAAAATTAAATAATTCAAAGTTTCATGAATCAAAAATCCATCAATATCAATAAAAAATCTAATATCAATGAATGGAGGTCATGCACTTATGCAACCAAGGCATGATTAGAACCAAAAGGGTCATAAACAAGGAGGAAAACATGTTCATAGAAAAAATATGACAATTCTATAATAAACCACATGAGTTGTTTTCCTTAAAACAAAAATGTCAATTCCAGTCGCGAGTTTTCATGCTTACAGTCATGAAAACAAAAATCGAAAAGAAGATATGTAAAATGCGATAATGACAAGTGTCGTTTAGTAACAATGCTCATGACGAGTAATGAAAATTTAGAGACCCTGTGTAGGTAGCTTACAAACAATAGAAATTATATTATTGCTTCCAACAATGGCGACACGTTGGGAGAAGTAGTTATCTCTACCAAATGAACGAGTTCAGATTAGAATGATCAGAAAAAACTTTGAATCGAAAACAACCGAAAAGTTGTCTGATCATCGCAAATAATTATAATGCATTATAGTTTCAGACTACTGTTATTTTAAAGAGACGAAAACTGATGACAATCTTAACAAAAAAGAGCCACGATATTAAAGTTAAAATCTTCAATACTGTTGACAGGGCCGCTACTGCTAGCAGGCGTCCATAGCCTCGACAGGGATGTCAATTAACCCACTCTGATATCTGTATCCTACCAAGAAGTTCCAGATCAGAACGAAGGAAATTTAAGGTAAAAAAGAATCCATATCTAAGAATTTTATTTTACTTGACATTGCTTCACTGCCAACGGGCCTGTTTAGTACCCCGATGAAGTTATCTTGGTGTCATGCATGCATTTACCTGCTGCTAGCAGACCTGTTCAGTATCCCGGTAGGTTTACAAGCTCTTCCCACAACTCTCTGAAAATTTATTTAGTTTTTAAAGATATTTAATGGAGCGGGGTGATGCTTAAAATTATAGTTTTTTAAACACATATTAGTATGTCACAGACCTTGAAGAAATTTCTTAGCTGTCCTTCACTAAGATCTAGAAATAGTTTGTTAATAAAACCGACTTTCAAGAGCAGGGAGACATCTCTGAGTTGTTCTCTTAAGGAACAGGGATAGCGTAAAAATAATTTTTATGGATGATCATGAATACCTTCAGTAGCAGATTGAAATCAAGAAACACTTTTCAAACAAGAAGTTATCTTCAACATGGTTGCAAATTCAGAAAAATATAACAATTGATGTTTTAACAACTTTCAGCAGTCATTTTCGAGGGGAAATTTTTCTGTTATTTTTGTCTGAACTAGCCCACGGTGCAGGCGTATATGTTTCAAAATAAAGATCGATAATCATAAAGGAAAAATCAAAACAAACAAGGAAAGAAAAACAAACAGCAAACAAAACATAAAATATTTACACAGGGTGCATGGGAGCGTCATCAGGCAAAGTACCTTTTTAGAGCTTGGCCATTCACCGGAAAGGTGTCTGGCTGTCCCTCTAAATTTTGTAAGAGGAAGGAACTGGGACCCAATTTCTCAGCAATTAAAAATGGTCCTAACCACAAGTTCTGAAACTTAGTATGTTCTCATTTTCCCTCATGAGGTTTGTCCCATTTTAGGACAAGGTCACCTACCTCAAAATTTCTGTCAGAAGTAGAATTGGAATCAAACTAGTTTTTAACAATGAGTTGACGTTGATCCAATTTCCGTTTTGCTTGATCCCTCACTTCTTCTAATTTTAACAAAGTATTAATTCAACTCTCCAAGGGGGGACAATCTTCTTCCTGTACCTTTTGCGACAACTGCAGAGATGGAAGAAGGACATGTGGTGGAAGACTCGCTTCCCTGCCGTAAATAAGAAAGAAAGGTGAGTTACCCACAACAGTTTTAGGAGTTACTCTATTAGCCCAAATTGCATTTAACAGTGCATTATGCCAATTTTTATGGTTTTCAGAGACCGTTCCCTTGATAATTTTGATCAGATTTTTATTAGTTGATTCTGCCAAGCCGTTTCCTTGGGTTGTAATAGCTGGCAGAGTACTTTAATTTAATTCCTTTTTCTAGGGCAAAATCACTCATTTCAAGAGACGAAAAATAAGAAGAATTATCAAATACCAAGCATTCAGGGATACCAAAACGAGTAATAATATTTGAATTCAACAAGGATATTACCTGGCTGGTATTTACAACTTTTAATGGGGTAGCCTCAAACCACCTGGTGAAATAATCTGTGGTTGTTATGATATATTTATGCTACTACGAGGATGGTGGATTGATTGGGCCTATAATATCCAGTCCCCACTGCTAAAAAGGGGAGTCTACCGAAACTGGTTGCAAAGGGAAAGATGGTTTATGTATCCGTCCAGATGCCTTTTGACAAATCACACATTTGCGACATAGGGCATGGGCGTCTTTAAAAAGGGTAGGCTAGTAATAACCTACTCTTAATAATTTATGGGCAGTGGTGTCTCCACCGAAATGCCCACCTGCTTCACCTGCATGTAATTCCAATAAGACTTTTTCTGCTTCATCCTTTTCAAGGCAGTGCATAAGTACTCCATCAAAATTTTGACGGAACAAAATACCATTAACCAACTGAAAAGAAGCAGATTTTAATCTCAGTTCTCTCCTTTTTATGGGATCAAGGTGATGGGGAGCTAATCCATGTATAAGACAAAATTTTATGTCATCGTACCAGGAACTAATAGGGTTTTGCACACAACAGATTTGATTTTGACAGTGTTGTCCTGGATTTGACATATCAGTTTCTTCTTGCTGTCCTACAGCTAAATCGACGACCAACTTGCATAAACCTTGGCCTCTTACAATTTGTGCTGGGGTGATTTCTATGTCATATTATTGTAAGGATGTGACCCAGTTTGCCCTTTTTTTGCCTAGTTCTTTCTGTACTAACAAATTTATGACGGTCGGGTAAGGGACAATGATTTTCGTCCTAGATTTCAACAGATAAGATCATAAGTGCTTTACTGCTTTAAAAATAGCATAGGCTTGTTGATCTACTGTTGGGTAATTAAGTTCCACCCCCTTGAAGGCTGAACTCATAAAGGCAATTGGGACCTCATTGTTTTTAGCGTTCTTTTGAGTTAGGACAACAACATAAGATCAGTCAGAGGCAAACATGTAGAGGGTGAAGTCTTGCGAAAAGTTGGGGCTCATTAGAGAAGGAGCATATATTATGTCCTTTTTTATTGAATCAAAATCCTAGCTTTCTAAAGGTCCCCAATGGTACTATACATCCTTTTTTATTAAGTTTTGTAATGGTCTCACCATTTCTGAAAAGCTGGGGATGAATCTCCTAACAAAGTTTATCTGACCTAAGAAAGATTGCATGGACTTTTTTGACGAGGGAGGGGGAAGTTTCAAAATGACTTGAGTCCTTTCAAGGTTGATAATCATCCCTTCACTCGATACAATGAACCCGAGGAGCTTACCTTGTTCTACTGCGAAGATAGATTTTTTAGGGTTTAAAGAAATGTCGTACTTACGACACCGCTGTAGAACGAATCTTAAATGAGCTAGATGATCTTCTTTATTTTTCGAGAAGATAGTGACATCATCTAGGTAAAATACTATAGATTGATTGATTAATCCACAGAAAGCGATGTCCATCACTCTCTGGAAAGTGGCACCGACGTTTATGAGTCCAAAGGGCATATTTCTATAAGCGTAGGTGCCCCATGGAGTGCGGAAGATGGTTTTGAGTTGGTATGGAGGAGACGTAAGGACTTGGTTATACCTTGAAAAACCATCTAGCAAGGATAATATTTAAGAACCAGATACCTATTGAAGGATCTGTTCCATGGGAGGGACAGGGTAGTTGTCTTTATCAGACGCTCGGTTAAGATTTCGGAAATCAACACATAGTCGGATTTCACCACTCTTCTTTCTGAGAGGGACAATATTAAAGACCCATTGTGTGTGCCTAAATGGGAAAATTATCTTAGCGTTCAGGAGTTTGTTTAATTCGTTCTTGACCGTTGGTTCGAGTTTTGGGTGCATTTTCCTTAACTTTTGTTGAAAAGGTTGGGTCTGGGGTTTCATGGGAATAATGTGTTGTATGATGTTAGGATCAAAGGTTTTTAGGTCATGATACATCCAGGAAAAAACATCTTTGAATTCCTTAAACAACTTAATAAATGCTACTTTTTCTTGCTCAGAACACCCCAACCCTA
The DNA here is from genome assembly GCA_010110895.2 of Picea sitchensis. Classification (NCBI taxonomy): domain Eukaryota; kingdom Viridiplantae; phylum Streptophyta; class Pinopsida; order Pinales; family Pinaceae; genus Picea; species Picea sitchensis. The sequence continues at coordinate 38,406 of SNQJ01S0015335.1, forward strand.
AATTAATGTACTGTGGATTGTCTTTAGTTCTCAAATTTACTTTTTCATGTGTCAAGGAGGAACTATTCGTTTTACAGTTCACTGATTTTCTAAACTTGTCATGAAGATCATACAATTTTTCTAATCTAACCACAAATTTTGGGATAGATTTTACCATGTCTGATGAAGATTCTGGAGATCTCGGATGTGGTATTACCGTAAAGTCACACAGATTTTCATCATGGGTACCTTCATCGATAACCATGCCCTAGAAATTTTCTTCCATATGAAGAAAACTTATAATCTGTTGATCGTCATCGAAGACTCTCCAATTCGTGATGTTGTCTGGGATGGATGGTCTGAACAATAGTTCGACGGAAAATGCATTCAGAGATAAGCCTTCTGCAGGAAAAAGTTTTGAAGTGACGTTAGCTAACAAATCAGCTTCCAAATTATTCAATCTAGGAATAGAATTTATGTTAAATGAAAAAAACTTGTTCATCAAATTCCATACCTCAGTTTGATAGCTTTTAAGGTGTGGAGATAAAAAATGGATAGAATTTTTTACCTGTCTAACCATGATTTCCGAATCACCAAAGATAGTAAAATTTTGAATGTTTAGATCTAATTCTTTTCTGAGGCCTTACAGAAGTGCCTCATATTTGGATGTATTGTTTGTACATTCGAATTCTAACCAGCAAGTAATCAGAGTCTTGTTACCTACTGGATCGATGAGCATGCACCCTACACCAGCTCCTTCTTTAGATTTTGACCCATCAAAGTAAGGAGACCATATTTGATTTTCGTCGAGTGCATGTGACCATTGAGAGAAGGTTGTTGACTGCGTGCATGTCATAAATTTAGATTGTTGTTTCGGATCAGTGATGGTAGAAGTTTCGACCATGAAATTGCCGAAAAAAGTATCCATCCCCTGTATTTCAGGCGAATTGGTAGAAGGACTGAATGGTTCATTGGGATCATTTAAGTCAGTCACCATGAACTTCAGATAATGTTCGCGATTTACCTTGATTTTTTTGGGCTTTCCATTCTCGGGTAGCCACAAGTGAGACCAATCCATCACAAAATAGCCATGTAATTGTTCTGACTAGTCTCTACTTAAAAACAAACCATAAAATTCTGGAATGTCTACAACAATGATATCAATCACTTGATGAACTTTAGGATTAGACAACAATCTTATAAGCACATTCTTTAATTCTCCTATCACTTTAACACTAGTTCGATCAAGCTGGATAAGTTTCAAGATGGATGGTTGAACTTCGGCATTAATCTTTTGACAAACAGATCAAGGCATTATGTTAGATGACGCACCTGAATCTACCATATAGTTATGTACATTCCTATTGAAAATTTCAAAAGCCAACAAAAATGGAGGGACATTTCTGCGAGTATTAACTGTGGAAGTTTGTTGTTTTTTACTCGCAGCCTCTGAAACTAGTTGATCTACATTTGTTACATTATTTACAGGAAGGTCTCTTTTATCATGAGGCTCGGATGTAGTTTTGGTGGAGGCCTTCTGAGGAATTTTGGGGCTGTTTTGAACACCTTTGCTGCTGTTTGAATTGCTATTTTTGTTGTTCTCCACAATATCTTGCAACATTTTTTGCAGAAGAAAAGGGAATTTTAATAATTCGTAAACATAAATGTTATCCCTAAGCTTTTTTAGATCTTCAATCAAATCATAATCTAAAATTGGGTTTACTAAATTTTATTTAGTCTCAATCGATTTAGACTATTTTGGAGGCAAAGTCCTAGTGATTTCAGAAGAAGGCTTATTTGTTGTCTTGCTCCTAGTATTGTAAGGGTGCATTGTTTCGAAATTAGCTTGAAAAATACTATCCGAAAAATGTCCGAAAATGTTCAGAGAGGATTCAACTTCTTCTACTATCTCTTGTTCATCTACCTCTTCAGGAATCTCAAGAGGAATCAAGTTATCGTGTGCTTCTACGATCATTTGAATAGCAAATTGTAGGCTTTCTAGATTTAGGCCTTCAACATTTGAATTAGATCGGTTGGTGGGAAAAGGATTCCTAAAAGGGGGTTTGTAAGGCCCTTTGCTCGAAGAAGCTTCTTCAACTGACCTTTTCAAATCTATAACTTGATTGGACAATTTCTGAATGACTTTCTGTAATTTTTCTAAATTCGAACTCTCGGGTTGAGCTTTATTTTGGGGAGGTCTAGGAAGTATTTCGATTTTCTTCTTGGAGGATGAACTAGTCTCTATCTCGTTACTGGTAGTGTCTTTTAAGCTGAGAATATCTTTCTCGATCTGACTGGCTTCTTCGAAGGCTTCTAACAGTCTGGATTTCTTGGATCTCTTTACCGAAATGACTATGTTTTGATGTAATGCTTTCATGTAGTATGCGACAATAAGATTCTTTGTAGGCATTGAATCCATGGGGATTCAGTTCTTTAGTGTCAAGAACCTTTGATTAAAGTCTTTGATTTTTTCTTTGGGGTTCATTTTTAAACTAGAAAGCTCCATGACTAGAACTTTAAGAGACTTATCGTCTTCGAACTTCTCAAGGAAATAGGATTCAAATTTCTCCCATGACACGATGGTGTGGGGCTGTTGGGAAAAGTACCAGGGTAGAGGCATTGCCTTCAAAGGTGTAGGGAAATAATATACAGACTACATCTTCATGCTCAACACTACGGAGTCTAATGACTAACATAAAATTTTTGATGTGATCTTCAGCGATCTGTTTGGAGTCTGGGTCAAACTTAGGGAGCCATTTTTTCGGGTGTTTGGGCAAAGGATGCTAAGGCCCAGGTATGGCCACTACATCTTGGTCAAGACAGGGTCTGGCGGGATTGTTCGCATTGGCCATAGGTGTGGGTGGTTTCGAAGGCTAAAATGAGGAACTTCCTTCACCTGAGGATTCTTCTCCAGAAGAAGAAGGAGATGAAGGGGGTGGTGATGGTGGAATACCAGATCCTCCTGCTGCAGGAGTGAGGATTGGATATGTAGGGTTTAAGGTAAGTTCAGTACCTCCAAGTTGTTCTCTGATATCAGAGAAGTCTAATGGTTGATTCAAAGGTCGGTTTAGTTATCTTATACGGGCTAAGGCACTGTGTGTTCTTATGAGAGATTGACAAACAATCTCTTGTATATCACCACCTGAAGGATTTGGAGTTACTGGTTCAACCATGATCCATAGATTATCGTTTGATGTGGTTGTTGTTTGAGGGACAATGTTGTCATCTGAATGAATTCTAGTTACTATAGGTGAGCAGGTAGGTGGGGGAGGATTCTTACGACCTCCTCGTGCCATTAATAGTTTTCAGGCCCTCCTTCTAACGCCATTTGTTGACGAGCGAAATTGACCGCTCGTCAACTGGAGGAGTGAATCCGGTCCGCGATTGTCTAATTAACCCAATTCGTTTGGATTAATTCAATCTGACAGGTTTAGCGGCTCCGTTGGCCGATCTAAGTCTTAAAGAAAGTGAAAAAATAACTAAAGGAAATACAATAACTTAATAAATAACAATCGCTGAAAACTATATATACATCTAATATATATTTACAGTTTAACTAACTAATACTTATAAAATAATTATTGTTATCATATGTACAATATATACAAATAATTCTATTTATAATATATATATAATATATACAAACTACAAATTTTAATCTAAATCCGTGAAAATCGAATGTAAATTGATTTTTTAAACAACAGTAAAGTTGTTATCTAATCTTTTTGATTTGTTTTCTTATAATGTTTATATTTAAGAAATTGAATATCAGATTGTCTAATCAAACAAAAGAAATAACAGATAGTAGAAAGTGTTTTAACTACTGGGAACTTCTATATTTATTATACTAATGAAATCAAATAACACGCTGACTTGTTATCGCATCCAATATCTGTTCAATGTGTAGCATCCAATCACCTTATCTGATGAGGTAAACCTGCAACAGATCCTGAAATTGCTCCTAATAAATGTGAAGCAATAATGATGGATTTTGAATCATAACAACAAAACACATAATAGATGAAGTCACAGTAATCTTATAATCTTGCAAGTAGCCATAATAAGATAATTCTTCCTGTGAGAACTTGCGTATAAATGTTTGATTTAAATTAGAGATAAACCTCTTAATTCAAATTGAACAAATGATTACTATGTGTTAGATCTGGGACATAAAAATATGGACAGTATATAATCTTTAATCATATCAACTGATAATAAACCACGATGACAAAAGCAATCATAATCTATTAACAACTTGAAATAAACACGACTTGAATAAAAACATTATAAAGAAAAGCTAAATATGTGACATGTATCATATTCCATTCAAGTCTGCAGTGAAATATCCATAGTCTTGCCCCAGGTTGAGATGATGCAATGTTTACAAAATAACATGCTTATATAGGTTCCAGGAAACAAAACTATTTCCTGTTGATAATATCAAATCTGTTTCAAAAATATGGGGGATGCAACCTCCCTGATTTAATTAGATATCAAAACTATCAAGAGTCTAATTTTGTCTATCAAAATGGATAACAGATATGGTTGGGAAATCTCAACAGTGCCTCATATCATCTTGGAAATCATGGAATCCTTAATCATCCTGAAAACAAATGAAAATGAGAAGGTTTTAGATATTTTTTCAATTGTCAAATCAAACAATTCAAATTTTTCTAACTGGCTACACAATCTTACGATTCTGTAGCTAGTTATAATAGCAACTAAAATCATATTTTATTCAATAAACAAAACAAAATAATATTTATAAGAAATATAATCTATTCAATCAAATCGTATATCCTAACTTAAGAGTGACAAAATCATGCTAAAATTTAAAAAGATCATACCTCAAATCATGGAATTAAAACATATCAAGAAATCTTGGAGTTTACGATAGGTGTTGTTGCCTCTACATTCTTGAAAATGACACGACCTGTAGTTTTCAATGGTTTCTCCTTCCCTTGGATGATGGACTCGAGTCTGGTGTTTTCATTTGTCAACCTATCGACTTGGTCTCTTAAAGACTTGAGTCGGGACTGTAGCAAAGGCACATCAGTATAGTAATTGTCGATCCACGATCGACATTCATCACACTGTGACTGTAACGACTGTGCATTGGCACTGACAGTATTAAGGGTTGGAGAATCGTCAACGTGAAAGGTAGGCTTATCACAGATTTGGATGCTTGAGAATTCTGGGTTATCCTTTAGACATGGAGGCAGGTTGTTTACATAGTCATAGGGTTTGTCAGGATAGAGCCCGTATGACACGAGACCTTATTCAGCCAAAAAATTCTCAATTTTTGAATCTGAGTCTTCACTTACTTTAATTGTGTTGATTATGTCTACACAGGGTTTTAATTTATTTCGAGCACATCGTGAAATCAAGCCACTATCCCTTTTATTCTTGAAATTAACATCGATGCTGCCCTTGTGCTTCTTCCCTGTAGGTTTCATAACAGTTTTAGTGCAACTCTTTGGGTTTGAGACCGGTCGATTGTCCTGTTGGATAACATTAGGGTAGCTTGAGGGTTCATTATTAGGGGAAAAATCACAGATTTGGAGTGGTAGGGAAGAGGCCGTAGGGTTCCCAAGGGTTTACATGATAATCGACTTATCGACCTATCCCAACTCATGGTCATCAAAACCATTTCGTACGATAAATGAATCCCAACAGTTGTTTTGGGACTGTAACTAGTGCACAAGGATAATTTTAATGAGCCCATGGTGAAATAAACTTGACTCTAACTTATGTTTCCTAAATCATTTACCCATCTTATACAAACTTCTGAGCAAAAAGTAGGGCATATTCAACGAAAAACCAATGAAAATCATAAGCAAGCACATATGATATAGGAAAACTAATCCGAATCTTCCGCCACACATAATGAATTGATTCACAATAACCAGTAGATCATGCCACCTATGTTTTAAGGATGAAACTTGCATACCTTGATTGCAAATGGTTATTTTTCGTGAAGTGAACATCAAAGTCCAGGGGACCTCCTCAACTTTCGCATTCTTGAACCATTTCTGCCCAACTTCTGGCAAACCCGTGGCTTGGCTTAAGAACTCTTATGTTACCTGCAATTGCATGTCACCTATCTTTTCCCTACAACCATCAAAATTCAAAGAAAACTCTTGGGCGACTCGAAGATTGAAACCCTTAAATTTTTCAATGAATAAATGCCAACCGCTCCTTTCTAAATCCTCCCTAGTATTATCATATGATAGTAAGGTTTGGGTGCCATTCGGCTTGACCCTTACCACTGAAGCCATGTTAAACAAACTCGTAATTAACATAGAATACACAGGTAGGGTTTGGTAGAACGTCGTAGAGCCATGACCCCAAGCCTTATCAAAACAATGTTGTGACAATACAAACGGTGGACAGACGCGTTAATCATAAGGCGTGTGAGCGACTTCGTGAAGCCCGAGACCATGCAGAAGAGTAATGGCATGTTGTACTTCGTATGCCACCTTGGCATTGGGTACATATTAGGATCAGAGCACTTTGAAGACCAAAGTACGCGCATTCATAGATTAATTACAAATGTAAGTTCATCGAATAAAAATTGAATAATTCAAAGTTTCATGAATCAAAAATCCATCAATATCAATAAAAAATCGAATATCAATGAATGGAGGTCATGCACTTATGCAACCAAGGAATGCTTAGAACCAAAAGGGTCATAAAGAAGGAGGACAACATGTTCATAGCAAAAATATGACAATTCTATAATAAACCACATGAGCAGTTTTTCTTAAAACAAAAATGTCAATTCCAGTCGTGAGTTTTCATGCTTACAGTCATGAAAACAAAAATTGAAAAGAAGATATGTAAAAAGAGACAAGTGACAAGTTTCGTTTAGTGACAATGCTCATGACGAGTAATGAAAATTTAGAGACCCTGTGTAGGCAACTTACAAACAATAGAAATTATATTATTGCTGCCAACAGGTTCCTATTCATGTTGGTGTAAAGTTATATGTGGATTAGTGTCCCAAGACACATGAAGAGGAGGAGGACATGTCTCGTGTTCCATATGTGAGTGAAGTTGGCAGTTTGATGTATTCAATGGTTTGTACTAGAACGAACATTGCACATGCAGTGGGAGTTTTGAGCAGGTATATGTCAAAACCAGGGAAGGAGAATTGGACAGTAGTAAAAGGTGTTTTCAAGTATTTGCATGACACTGCTAGTTTTGGATTGTGCTATGAATTAAGACTGAGATTGGATAGAGTGGTGGATATACATGGCTTTGTGGATGCAGACTGGGTTGGAGATCTAGATCATAGAAGATCTACAAGTAGGTATGTGTTTAACTTGTTTGGAGAAGCAATAAGTTGGATGAGAAAAATATAGGCTGCAGTGGCACTTTCAACTACAGAAGTTGAATACATGGCATCCACTCATGTAAGTAAGGAATAAGTATGGTTACAAATATTGTGTTCGGGTATTGGGTTGGTACAACAAGCTGTAAGGATAGAGTGTGATATTCAGAGTGCAATTTTTCTGGCGAAGAACCCGGCTTATCATTCAAAGACAAAGCATATTGATATTCAATATCACTTTGTGAGAGACATGATTGAAGAAAAGAAAGTATTGTTGATGAAGGTGGAAAATTTGAAGAATGTTGTAGATTCATTAACAAAATCTGTGAGCACTGAGAAGTTATCTTGGTGTAGAGGATCCATGGGGATTGTTGCCCTGGATTGTTGACTATGTAACGTTGTAACCCCCTGTATGCAAAGAAAATAACAAGTGGGATAATGTTGGGTATGTGTCATATTATTTTCATGAGGGGTTTAGGGGTTTTAGGGTAGCGCCCCTGAGAAAAAAATTTCTACCTCGAAAAACATGTCACATATTTAGGTGTTTTTTCATCTCATGGTTTCTTTGTCGATGGTTTTCTATTTTCGGTTAAGGAATTAGGTTTGTTGACTAATCCAGGTCATTGGGTTAGGATTTTGGATGTCGTTGGCTCCTAGATGTATATTGTATTGTAAATAATGTATCACTATGAATGAATATAGAATATGTTGGTTTTCCCGGTTTGGGTTTCTAGGGGGAAAATATCTGTGTAATATTTTTATTTGCCATTTTATCTTTTATGTCATTTTACTGAAAATCGTTTGCAGTAAATATTGTACAAGGTTAAAATCTACAAAATCCCAAGCGAAATGACACCAGTACAAGTCCAGACACAAGACAACACACTCCTCGCATAGTAGACATGCAAGAATGGTGCTACACCACAAAAGAAAACAATCATAGGTATAGGGGGGCCAACAACTCTATTCGAAATAAAAATAGGACACAAAAGATATCACAATGTTGTCTGACATAGGATCCATAAGATACAGAGCAGGCACCAAGAGGACCAACAGGACATGTGAGTACAGAGGAAGGGAAGCTAGAGGCAGAAGACATAAATATGGATGAATAAATTGAGAAAGACACCGACAAGGATACACATATGCCAGAAGCATCTAAGTAGCCAGATTCCCAAAGAAAGAGAAAAACGATGCAAGTAAGTGGTGCCAGGAAGAAAGAAAAGTCCCATAAGAAACAAATGGAAATGTCACTGACAAAAGACGACGTAGAACCGATAGCCACGACAATAGGAGATCAATTGTCATAAGTATGGGAAAATGCGGAAAACCATAGAGCATCAATTTTGGAGTAGGTATAGGAAGTAAAAATTGTGTTAGAACAATTGAGAATCAAGGTAGAGTAGAAACAAAAGGAAAAATGGATGCCAGCAAGAGAAGGAGCACTAGTCGAAGAAACAATACAAACCATAGTACAAGGAAGTGCAAAATTTATCATAACACCAGACATGTTGTTCATCGATGAGGAAATGACATAGAAGCCCATGAAGGATATCAAAATGTTAGACTTGGTGATGCCAAAGATACCAACAAAAGATCTATATAAGTTATAGGTTAGCATTGCGTAGGAGATTTAATCCTGAGAAAGGTATGACACGACGAATCTACAACTAGTGCAAGAAGAAAATATGGCACCGAAGGAAGCCATCAGCCAGGAAGGGAAGCAGAAAGAGATAGCGTAGTGAAAAGTGGACCAGATGGAGACCCATATAGATGCAGTCTTTCAAGATATCTCAGATGAGAAAGTATTGGAGGAGACATCTTCGGAGGAGAAGATAAAAAAGATAACACAAAATCTACAACAATATAAAGAGAAGATCAAGTAACTAGAGGAGCGCATAGTACCTATGACTCCACCAGCAGTTCGAGTGCAAAGAGACCAAGATGTGACAACAAATGCAGAAAACATTGTGCATAATATACATAAGGTGGAAGAATTGTTGGAGAAAAGCGGCCAGCTATGGAGCCAACTCTTAGAATATTGGAGCCTACAAGAGCTGCAAGGAAAGGAAGATACATTGCACACAACAATGGCAGATGTCAAGAAGTGACAGAGGATGATGTCCCTGCCAGAGAATATTAATACAGCCACAACAATGAAGAACCTTCAGGAAGAAGAAAAAGTAGTACATGCACAAAAGGTCATGCGACAGGCATAGTTGGAGCCTTTATAAGAAAAGGTAGAACAATTGGTCATGGAAATAGACACATCAAAAACATGCCTCAAACAGATAGCCTTGGAGGGAGGTGAGATCTTAAGACCACCCATCACTGTGTAGGTGGTCGAAGCCATGACAAAAAAGAGTAGTCAGGCTCAGGAGCAGTGCCAATGGATAATACACATGTTCAAAGCACTGACATAAGCAGTGGTAGACATGGGAGTTAGACAATGACTCGGGATGAGCCATGATGTCAATGTTGGGAGTCTATTGGGAAAAGGCCCATTTTTGGGAAAAGGCCATTTTTGGAGAGAAAAGAACGAAGTGGAAGAAAAGACAGCTGGAAGGAAAAGAAGCACGTGCGAGGGAAGCATGCGAGGTGCGCATGAAAGGGAGACCTAAATACACTAGGGTTAAGGTTTTTGCATGATATTGTAATGGATGATAAGCCAATAGTATGTATAAGTATCACCTTGGAGGTCTAGGTGAGAGAAGTTTGAAGAGCGACCAAGAGAGACAAAGAAGAATAGAACTACAACAATTTTGTAAGTTGGTGAGTTAGATAAGATTCGAGCAACTCGATCCGGAGGGTTAGATCATAGGCTGAGAAGCCTGGTGTGATCTAGTCAGCCTCACAGGGATTGAGAAGCCTATTGATATTATAATATCCAAGACTTTAAACGCGCACAGAACGATCTATTGCTGAGACATAATAAAAAAGATTGAGAGACAAATCTTTGTGGACGTAGCCCAGGAGAGGGTGAACCATGGTAAAACTTGGGTTGTGTGACTGAATGTATTCATATCCATTGTTGTTAATGATTAAATGTTATATGAATGAATAAAGGAACTAGTTAGATATGATATTCTACATACATGAGTAAGAATGACTGATTAATTAACATGTTATACTAAATAAATGAAGATTACAAGGTACAATCGTAGATCCCCACTTATTCATAGGCTGCAAGCATTTGAGCATTGCAGCCACCCATAGAACTATCTTGGATGAGACTATGTAATGTACCCTATGTATTGTGTTGCCTTATGGTTTACCAGGAGGGACGATAGTTTTAGAGAGATTTTGTTGGGATCTTGTCAAATCTAAACCTGTGTCAACTTATGACAATAAGGTGAGATTAGAGTAGATAAATTATTCTAAGACTAACAAATGGTTAACCAACATAGAGGGATATATGGTATATCAAACCATGGTTTATATTACTCAACATATTCCTAAAATAGACGCAAGTATTAATGTGGATCACATTTGGGATGTCAACTCCATCAAAAAAATTCAAGGGGATCATCTATTGGGGAAAGGTAGAATGAGGAAAGTGACATGTAAGTAGATGGTGAGGATTTATAATACATTTGAATTTTTTTTTTATGTATATCGTACTTATTTAATTTTTAGTCTTCCTACATAATCCATTATTACGAAGGCATACCATGGTAAATGATTATATGTGAATTGTTTTATTTTAATACAATTGGTGGAGAGGGATGAAATAAATTTATGCATTGCAAACAATCTTGATTGGATGAAGGTATGGATTGAATCATGTATACAATATAATAATGGTAGGTTATCATGGTATGGTGTGGCTACATTGTTCAAATAAGCTAAATGTAAAGGAGATACCAATCTTACATAGAGGGAAATTGATTTAGCATATGGTTTAAAAGATAAACAAGAAAGCATAATCACCCATACTATTTAGTTTTTTTGACTATTATATTGATGTACATGGTGTGTTTTTTTCTTAATTTGCATAATTTCCAAGTATAAATATGTTTATCAATTGACAACGCATTTTTTTATGTGTGTGACATATTTCAGTTGAAACACCACAAGGCTATGTGGTGCAATGGCCACAAATTTCGCATCAAAAAGTTGGATGAAAACGTGAAAAGTTATGATAGTGGGATAAATGTAGTATTTCAGGTTACTGATGTTTCCTATAGAAGTGAAAAACATCCATAAGTATCTGAAAATCGATACTATGTGTTTTTGGATGATATACTTGAGTGTGACTTTAAATCCTTCAAATTAGTTATGTTCGACATAAAATGGTACATGTTACGAATGGATGAACGTGATCACGATAAAACTTTTAATCATCATGCTAACTAATTTACCATGGTTAATACAAGGAATGTTAATCCAGGATCAGAGCCCTATGTTCTTCCAAGACAATGTGAACATGCATTTTACTCAAAGGTTCCAGGTAGAGGGGGTTGGTCATATGTTGTTATATATGATCCAAGAGGAAGGTCGGTAAAGTATAATGTAGCAGAAGAAGATGATATTGAAGAATATGATGATGTAGAGGAGAATAAGTTCATGTGTCAGATGAAGACATTGTATAACTTCAAGGAGATGTTCTAGACAATGTTTTGTATAAAGAATTTGAAGAAGTCAAACCAAATGTAGGAGACAATGTTCCTGATGATGATATAGACAAGGATATGATTGGAAATTATGACATTGATGATGATGTTGATATGGCCAATCCTTTCAACATCAATTTTTAACCGTATGATAGAGATGTTGAGTTGGATGAGGAAGAAGATTAATGATATAGAAATGTTGAAATGCATGAGGTTTGTATTTATTTGTTTTCAGCTGATTTGTTCTTTTTCATTTACCATAATTTTTTTTTCTTAGTTTCTATGCTTGATTCTTACTATGTTTCTTTCAAATATTTTATAGTATATAAATTGGGTATTGGGGAATTGAGAGTGATGTGAAAGCGGGTGAGGAGGGGGGGAGGGGCCATATGAGCTTCCACCTTCACGTGGTTGACATTATTCTATAAGGAATATATTATTCTTGAAAATAAGAGAAGCTCATTTAGTTTTATACCATCATATTCAATTTTAACTTTGGTTTGTCTAACAATTTTCAAGGTTGTACATTAATTACCAATTAGTGGAAATTATTCTTTAATTTGACCCCGTGTAGAGTGACCTGTGAATGGGGCCAACATTGAATTTTTTTCAGTTTGTTCTTGTATGCACTGAAATTTGACATGGTTATAGTAGATGCATGCATTGACAGTATGGGAGGATTTCAAGACTCAAATACGACTCACACAAAGAATTCTACAATCAAATGATAAAATTAGAACCTAACTGTGAAGGAGATGAAATTATCCATCATTGTATTGCGATGAGGTCATTTCAATGAACATGTTTGTCGTTCATACATAATCTTCATATGAACTTTATAGAAACAACGACGAGTGTTAAAGGGGACAACATTTAGTTTTTTCCAACTATTCTTCTCCAAGTCAAGGACATGGTATGAAGAGGAACTATAAATATCTTAAGGCATAAAATATGCTTTTAGTACTCTCAAACCATGCACAAGGTATAAAACCACCCCATAGGCCCTATAAATGAAATATTTGGCCTATGTGTACGCATAATGGAACCATTACAAGGTTTTAATTAGTGGAAATTATTCTTTAATTTGACCCCATGCATAGTGACCTGTGAATGGGTCAATGTTGAAATTTTTTTAGTTTGTGCTTATATGCACTGCAATTTGACATGGTTATAGTAGATGCACGTGTTGATGGTATGGGAGGATTTCGAGGCTCACATATGACTCACACATATAATTTGAAAATCAAACGACAAAATTAGAACCTAGTTGTGAAGGAGATGAAATTATCCATCATCGTATTTGTCGTCATCATTATCATCATATTGCAACGAGTTTGTTTCATTGAACATGTTCATTGTTCCTATATCATTTTCGTCAGAAATTTCTAGAAATAATGACCACTGAAAGGGGCCAAAATTGAATGTTTTTAAACTATTCTTCTCCAATTCATGGACATGGTATGAGGAGGAACTATAAATTTCTTAAGGCATACAATATGATTTTAGGACTCCCAAACCATGCACAAGGTATAAAAACACCACACAGGCCCCATAAATGAAATATTTGGCCTATGTGTACTCATAATGGTACCATTACAAGGTTCTAATAAGTGAAAATTATTATTTAATTTGACCCTATGGAGAGTGACCTATGAATGGGGACAATGTTGAAATTTTTTTAGTTTGTGCTTGTATGCACTGAAATTTGACATGGTTATAGTATATACCTACGTTGAGAGTATGGGAGGGTTTCAAGACTCAAATACAACTCACACAAAGAATTTGACATTAAAAGACAAAATTAGAACCTAACTGCGAAGGAGATGAAATTTTCCATCATCGTATTTGTCATCACCATTATCATCATATTACGACAAGGCCATTTCAATGAACATGTTTTTAGTTCCTATAGCATCTTTGTCAGAAATTTCCAGAAACAACGACTAATGAAAGGGGCCAAAATTGAATTCTTTCAAACTATTCTTCTCCAAGTCATGTACATGGTATGAGTATGAACTACAAATGTATTAAGGAATACAATATGATTTTAGGACTCCCAAACCATGAACAGGGTATAAAACCACTACATAGGCCCTGTAAATGAAATATTTGGCCTATGTGTACTCATAATGGTGCCATTAGAAGGTTGTAATTAGTGGAAATTATTCTTTAATTTGACCCTGTGTAGAGTGACCTGTGAATGGGAACAACATTGAAACATTTTCATTTTGTTCTTGTATGCACTGAAATTTGACATGGTTATAGTAGATGCATGCGTTGACAGTATGGGAGGGTTTTGAGACTCAAATAAAACTCACACAAATAATTAAAAAATCAAATCAAAAAATTACAACATAAATGTGAAGGGAGTCACAAATCGGTCCCATAGAGTAAGAGAGTGCTCTAAACAAGTGCCTCAAATTATCTAATAAATCCAAACCAGTGAGACCAAGGACCAAGGGGAAGAGAAGAGAAAAAAATGGGGAACCCTACCTAAGTACTAAGGAAGTCAAGAGGAAATAGGAAACATAACTATTTCTCTTTATTTTGTTCTTGTGTCACTATGGAGAATATGTCATCAACACTTTTTTTTAAAAGATATGATTCAATTTTCCTTGTTAGAATGAACATGGAGAAAGTAATAGGTTTGGCTTATCACTAGCTAATTGAAGTGCAATCCAGAAGATGGAAGTCTATAAAACCAAATAGAACAATAAGAAAGCTTTGAATCCAAACATGGGATGATTTTGTACATGTTACCAAAGAATAGGACACATGGAATATCCCCTCAATGAAGAAGCACCAAGTAAAAGGGGTAATGTTATCAAGAAAATTAATAATATCGAATATGATGGTAGAAGTTATGGTATTTTCATTTCATGACATGTTTAAGATTTATGGATATTCAATTTCTTTTCTATTGATGTTTAAGAGGTGTACAAAATTCCAATGGTGATGTTAAAAATCCCAATAAAAGTGTGGTGAAGTAACATCCAAACTAGATTTGATGTAATCACTTATGAACGTTGAAGGATTAGGATGACTTGAAGATGTTTTGAACTTTTTATGGATATGTTCTATTTTGAGAATGATATACAATATTTCTTTAATAAATTTTAAGTATACGAGACATTTTGTGTCGACAAAGGATTACAACCATAAATTGAGACATTGAAAACATGGATATTGAATCATGTTCAAAGGTTTTGTGTTGTTCAACATTGTTTTGGAGCCTCATATTTAAGTTTTTATTGTAGTTACTTAGTTGGATACCATGGAGAATACCATATTCACCACATTCAAAGTGAATTATGAGAAATAAAAGGAAATTTTGAACTCATTGTAGGATTTCACTTGGGGTATGTGTTCACTTGAGTAACCAGTGGCAATTTTCATGGGTTTTCTAGAACAACCACTTGAGTATGTGTTATGCCTTTCATTTCTTATCCAAAGTATGATTTCCATCGCTCTCATTCCAAAGGTTATATTTGGATGACTTATATGGAAGACATAAAGAAGAGGATAAAAATTTCTCAATGCATGCTATAGCATTTCTATTCTCATAACATTTGTGAGGTGATTTTCTTGATAATATAATTCTAAAAAAATTCTCCATGCAAATATGTGATTATGGCATATTCATAATACATGTGATGTAATAGTGTACCTTTTAGTGTTCCATAATTGGATTCTTCAATTCTATCACATACACACATGAATTGTTGGTAATTTAAAAATATTATGGAAAAAATTGCATGTGCACCTATGCAACACTTATTTGTGGATATTATGGTCTAAATGGCACCTATTTATGCAACATCATTGGCCCTTTCATTGGCTTATTGCACATGTATTAGTCTGGGATATCTGGATATGTGTGAACTGCATTGGCAACATGGATATTAATGAGAACAACAATGTTTCAACATTCCAAACTGCTCAAAATGATCAAAATTTATGAGAACCTAGGTAAAAAATGGTAATGTAATAATTAGATTGGAGTTTCAATTCAAACAATGCATTTAAAATAATCCATTTGTAGAATGTGTGTTTAATATATTCCTAGAAGGCTATTTGGCCTTGGATTTTCCCTCAAAAATTAACCAATGCAATCTACAACATAAAAAGCATAACCTAGAATGTTTATGTTGAATTACTTATTAATTCACCATACCTTGAATCTTTTATAATAAAGGTCTACAAACTTAAAGTCTATTCCATAAACATATTAACAAAATGCTTAGAAACCAATGCTTGCAATCAATTTCACTCTTAATGAGTTACAATACTCTTCATCAACCTACAAATAATTTACGATGACACATTTATTATATAAATAACATAAACATACACAAGTTCAAACACTTGATTTAGTAATTAAGGGACTTTCACATATCCACTGAAGTTCAACTCAAGGGATATATCAGTACAAAAAGGAAGTGTTAAATTGTTAATTCACCTTATGTTGCATCCCTCCCCATTGCATGTCCCCTCATCCCTCTCCCTCATGTGTCATGGTTAATGCATCCATCTAGGTTCCCTTTTCTTTAAAAATGTGACTATATCTCGTTATATGCCCAACTTATATGTGGGTCTATAATATTATAGCAATAGTTATAGTTATATTTTGAATATTGTAAAAAATGTGAGGTTTATCTTTCCCCTTCCTTATTTTTGCATCTTAATAATTTACATTGGCTCTTTTATGATCAAGTTGATCATAGTAGGGTTGATAGTCTTTTATATTGAGAGAAGTGAAGTTTCTCTACAACGAGTATACCGACAAATTCTCAACTATTTCAAATTAAGAACACAGCCTTAAAAATAACCTCAATATTAGTCAATCATGGTATGTACAAAAGCCACATATTCTACCCAATCCCTACCTACCAACACATTTAACAACCAATATAATGAATGTCACCTTTTCTCCCACACTACATTCAAAGAGAAGTTAGTGTTTGTTAGTGCAATCATGGGAACACACATATCGATACATACCATATAAAGGATTTGTATATCACATAACATCACATATGAAAAACAATATTTCAACCTACAAGACAAGGACTAGCCGCCTCATGGATTATATCCTTATTTTATATGGTGAACCTTTTGTGTTTTTCTAGTGAGTAGATGTTGTCATAAAGAACGAAAAATTGCAAATGTTTATATTAAAAAAATTGGAGATAGAAATTAGGGATTATGTACAATTGACCTTTGGGATTTCCAAAGGTGATATAGTTTGAACCTTGGAGTTAGATTTTAAGCATGTGACAAAGTTCAAACTACACTCCAAGAAGACTATAAATATAGGGATTTAGTTTGTAACAAGAGGACCATATGGAGAATTTGGAGCTATAAAGTTATATATAATGAAAAAAATACTTTAAACATTGCAAGTTGTTTTGGTTTCGATATTTTCTCTTCAAAACTATTTGTGAGTGTTGTTATCTAAGTTTTTGATAGGTATTTGTTTCATCTTTATTAGCTATCTAACATAATAGATGTTGGTTTGTTGAATTCATTTTCTTGTTTTCTAGCCTTTAATCAAATATTCAATTCTAAATTGCTAATTGTGGTTATGGTATAAGTATGCCATATTTTATTTTAATTTATATTCAACTTAGCTATCTCAATTTTATATTTCATTTTGTTTCATTGTCGAAGTAACATTGAAATATTTTGTTGAATATACAAACTAACATTCACTTTGAGAGGTTTATGTGTTTCCATGATCATCAATGTGTGTTCATTTCAGTTCCAATGTCCTTCAATTGGCTTACAATAATAGTTTAACTTCTGCACCTAGAATGAAATTAGGTTTTCAAGACAATAGAAGAGCCAAGGTTTACAAAACCCTCTCTCCCTTGATGTTTAAATGTAGTTTCAAAACTATTGGTTGGATACTAATAGCTTTACCATGGAGGTATTGGGTTAGCATCCTTTCAGTTCCCTTAGGTATAATCATAAAAGGAATTGATAAAAGGAACAATGGTTAGTTTTGCTTCATATAAAAATGAACAATCATCATATATCAAAGAAATGAATCAATAAGTGAATGTTCACCTTTAATGACTTGAAATGCTAGTTTTTATAGGGTTTAGTGGAAAAAAATCAAGTTTCTCACCTTGTTCCTAATGATAAGAATATAAATGAGATTTATCTACAACATCCAACAAACACAACTCTT
>SNQJ01S0015335.1:56533-78264 GCA_010110895.2 Picea sitchensis
AAGTAAGGAATAAGTATGGTTACAAATATTGTGTTCGGGTATTGGGTTGGTACAACAAGCTGTAAGGATAGAGTGTGATATTCAGAGTGCAATTTTTCTGGCGAAGAACCCGGCTTATCATTCAAAGACAAAGCATATTGATATTCAATATCACTTTGTGAGAGACATGATTGAAGAAAAGAAAGTATTGTTGATGAAGGTGGAAAATTTGAAGAATGTTGTAGATTCATTAACAAAATCTGTGAGCACTGAGAAGTTATCTTGGTGTAGAGGATCCATGGGGATTGTTGCCCTGGATTGTTGACTATGTAACGTTGTAACCCCCTGTATGCAAAGAAAATAACAAGTGGGATAATGTTGGGTATGTGTCATATTATTTTCATGAGGGGTTTAGGGGTTTTAGGGTAGCGCCCCTGAGAAAAAAATTTCTACCTCGAAAAACATGTCACATATTTAGGTGTTTTTTCATCTCATGGTTTCTTTGTCGATGGTTTTCTATTTTCGGTTAAGGAATTAGGTTTGTTGACTAATCCAGGTCATTGGGTTAGGATTTTGGATGTCGTTGGCTCCTAGATGTATATTGTATTGTAAATAATGTATCACTATGAATGAATATAGAATATGTTGGTTTTCCCGGTTTGGGTTTCTAGGGGGAAAATATCTGTGTAATATTTTTATTTGCCATTTTATCTTTTATGTCATTTTACTGAAAATCGTTTGCAGTAAATATTGTACAAGGTTAAAATCTACAAAATCCCAAGCGAAATGACACCAGTACAAGTCCAGACACAAGACAACACACTCCTCGCATAGTAGACATGCAAGAATGGTGCTACACCACAAAAGAAAACAATCATAGGTATAGGGGGGCCAACAACTCTATTCGAAATAAAAATAGGACACAAAAGATATCACAATGTTGTCTGACATAGGATCCATAAGATACAGAGCAGGCACCAAGAGGACCAACAGGACATGTGAGTACAGAGGAAGGGAAGCTAGAGGCAGAAGACATAAATATGGATGAATAAATTGAGAAAGACACCGACAAGGATACACATATGCCAGAAGCATCTAAGTAGCCAGATTCCCAAAGAAAGAGAAAAACGATGCAAGTAAGTGGTGCCAGGAAGAAAGAAAAGTCCCATAAGAAACAAATGGAAATGTCACTGACAAAAGACGACGTAGAACCGATAGCCACGACAATAGGAGATCAATTGTCATAAGTATGGGAAAATGCGGAAAACCATAGAGCATCAATTTTGGAGTAGGTATAGGAAGTAAAAATTGTGTTAGAACAATTGAGAATCAAGGTAGAGTAGAAACAAAAGGAAAAATGGATGCCAGCAAGAGAAGGAGCACTAGTCGAAGAAACAATACAAACCATAGTACAAGGAAGTGCAAAATTTATCATAACACCAGACATGTTGTTCATCGATGAGGAAATGACATAGAAGCCCATGAAGGATATCAAAATGTTAGACTTGGTGATGCCAAAGATACCAACAAAAGATCTATATAAGTTATAGGTTAGCATTGCGTAGGAGATTTAATCCTGAGAAAGGTATGACACGACGAATCTACAACTAGTGCAAGAAGAAAATATGGCACCGAAGGAAGCCATCAGCCAGGAAGGGAAGCAGAAAGAGATAGCGTAGTGAAAAGTGGACCAGATGGAGACCCATATAGATGCAGTCTTTCAAGATATCTCAGATGAGAAAGTATTGGAGGAGACATCTTCGGAGGAGAAGATAAAAAAGATAACACAAAATCTACAACAATATAAAGAGAAGATCAAGTAACTAGAGGAGCGCATAGTACCTATGACTCCACCAGCAGTTCGAGTGCAAAGAGACCAAGATGTGACAACAAATGCAGAAAACATTGTGCATAATATACATAAGGTGGAAGAATTGTTGGAGAAAAGCGGCCAGCTATGGAGCCAACTCTTAGAATATTGGAGCCTACAAGAGCTGCAAGGAAAGGAAGATACATTGCACACAACAATGGCAGATGTCAAGAAGTGACAGAGGATGATGTCCCTGCCAGAGAATATTAATACAGCCACAACAATGAAGAACCTTCAGGAAGAAGAAAAAGTAGTACATGCACAAAAGGTCATGCGACAGGCATAGTTGGAGCCTTTATAAGAAAAGGTAGAACAATTGGTCATGGAAATAGACACATCAAAAACATGCCTCAAACAGATAGCCTTGGAGGGAGGTGAGATCTTAAGACCACCCATCACTGTGTAGGTGGTCGAAGCCATGACAAAAAAGAGTAGTCAGGCTCAGGAGCAGTGCCAATGGATAATACACATGTTCAAAGCACTGACATAAGCAGTGGTAGACATGGGAGTTAGACAATGACTCGGGATGAGCCATGATGTCAATGTTGGGAGTCTATTGGGAAAAGGCCCATTTTTGGGAAAAGGCCATTTTTGGAGAGAAAAGAACGAAGTGGAAGAAAAGACAGCTGGAAGGAAAAGAAGCACGTGCGAGGGAAGCATGCGAGGTGCGCATGAAAGGGAGACCTAAATACACTAGGGTTAAGGTTTTTGCATGATATTGTAATGGATGATAAGCCAATAGTATGTATAAGTATCACCTTGGAGGTCTAGGTGAGAGAAGTTTGAAGAGCGACCAAGAGAGACAAAGAAGAATAGAACTACAACAATTTTGTAAGTTGGTGAGTTAGATAAGATTCGAGCAACTCGATCCGGAGGGTTAGATCATAGGCTGAGAAGCCTGGTGTGATCTAGTCAGCCTCACAGGGATTGAGAAGCCTATTGATATTATAATATCCAAGACTTTAAACGCGCACAGAACGATCTATTGCTGAGACATAATAAAAAAGATTGAGAGACAAATCTTTGTGGACGTAGCCCAGGAGAGGGTGAACCATGGTAAAACTTGGGTTGTGTGACTGAATGTATTCATATCCATTGTTGTTAATGATTAAATGTTATATGAATGAATAAAGGAACTAGTTAGATATGATATTCTACATACATGAGTAAGAATGACTGATTAATTAACATGTTATACTAAATAAATGAAGATTACAAGGTACAATCGTAGATCCCCACTTATTCATAGGCTGCAAGCATTTGAGCATTGCAGCCACCCATAGAACTATCTTGGATGAGACTATGTAATGTACCCTATGTATTGTGTTGCCTTATGGTTTACCAGGAGGGACGATAGTTTTAGAGAGATTTTGTTGGGATCTTGTCAAATCTAAACCTGTGTCAACTTATGACAATAAGGTGAGATTAGAGTAGATAAATTATTCTAAGACTAACAAATGGTTAACCAACATAGAGGGATATATGGTATATCAAACCATGGTTTATATTACTCAACATATTCCTAAAATAGACGCAAGTATTAATGTGGATCACATTTGGGATGTCAACTCCATCAAAAAAATTCAAGGGGATCATCTATTGGGGAAAGGTAGAATGAGGAAAGTGACATGTAAGTAGATGGTGAGGATTTATAATACATTTGAATTTTTTTTTTATGTATATCGTACTTATTTAATTTTTAGTCTTCCTACATAATCCATTATTACGAAGGCATACCATGGTAAATGATTATATGTGAATTGTTTTATTTTAATACAATTGGTGGAGAGGGATGAAATAAATTTATGCATTGCAAACAATCTTGATTGGATGAAGGTATGGATTGAATCATGTATACAATATAATAATGGTAGGTTATCATGGTATGGTGTGGCTACATTGTTCAAATAAGCTAAATGTAAAGGAGATACCAATCTTACATAGAGGGAAATTGATTTAGCATATGGTTTAAAAGATAAACAAGAAAGCATAATCACCCATACTATTTAGTTTTTTTGACTATTATATTGATGTACATGGTGTGTTTTTTTCTTAATTTGCATAATTTCCAAGTATAAATATGTTTATCAATTGACAACGCATTTTTTTATGTGTGTGACATATTTCAGTTGAAACACCACAAGGCTATGTGGTGCAATGGCCACAAATTTCGCATCAAAAAGTTGGATGAAAACGTGAAAAGTTATGATAGTGGGATAAATGTAGTATTTCAGGTTACTGATGTTTCCTATAGAAGTGAAAAACATCCATAAGTATCTGAAAATCGATACTATGTGTTTTTGGATGATATACTTGAGTGTGACTTTAAATCCTTCAAATTAGTTATGTTCGACATAAAATGGTACATGTTACGAATGGATGAACGTGATCACGATAAAACTTTTAATCATCATGCTAACTAATTTACCATGGTTAATACAAGGAATGTTAATCCAGGATCAGAGCCCTATGTTCTTCCAAGACAATGTGAACATGCATTTTACTCAAAGGTTCCAGGTAGAGGGGGTTGGTCATATGTTGTTATATATGATCCAAGAGGAAGGTCGGTAAAGTATAATGTAGCAGAAGAAGATGATATTGAAGAATATGATGATGTAGAGGAGAATAAGTTCATGTGTCAGATGAAGACATTGTATAACTTCAAGGAGATGTTCTAGACAATGTTTTGTATAAAGAATTTGAAGAAGTCAAACCAAATGTAGGAGACAATGTTCCTGATGATGATATAGACAAGGATATGATTGGAAATTATGACATTGATGATGATGTTGATATGGCCAATCCTTTCAACATCAATTTTTAACCGTATGATAGAGATGTTGAGTTGGATGAGGAAGAAGATTAATGATATAGAAATGTTGAAATGCATGAGGTTTGTATTTATTTGTTTTCAGCTGATTTGTTCTTTTTCATTTACCATAATTTTTTTTTCTTAGTTTCTATGCTTGATTCTTACTATGTTTCTTTCAAATATTTTATAGTATATAAATTGGGTATTGGGGAATTGAGAGTGATGTGAAAGCGGGTGAGGAGGGGGGGAGGGGCCATATGAGCTTCCACCTTCACGTGGTTGACATTATTCTATAAGGAATATATTATTCTTGAAAATAAGAGAAGCTCATTTAGTTTTATACCATCATATTCAATTTTAACTTTGGTTTGTCTAACAATTTTCAAGGTTGTACATTAATTACCAATTAGTGGAAATTATTCTTTAATTTGACCCCGTGTAGAGTGACCTGTGAATGGGGCCAACATTGAATTTTTTTCAGTTTGTTCTTGTATGCACTGAAATTTGACATGGTTATAGTAGATGCATGCATTGACAGTATGGGAGGATTTCAAGACTCAAATACGACTCACACAAAGAATTCTACAATCAAATGATAAAATTAGAACCTAACTGTGAAGGAGATGAAATTATCCATCATTGTATTGCGATGAGGTCATTTCAATGAACATGTTTGTCGTTCATACATAATCTTCATATGAACTTTATAGAAACAACGACGAGTGTTAAAGGGGACAACATTTAGTTTTTTCCAACTATTCTTCTCCAAGTCAAGGACATGGTATGAAGAGGAACTATAAATATCTTAAGGCATAAAATATGCTTTTAGTACTCTCAAACCATGCACAAGGTATAAAACCACCCCATAGGCCCTATAAATGAAATATTTGGCCTATGTGTACGCATAATGGAACCATTACAAGGTTTTAATTAGTGGAAATTATTCTTTAATTTGACCCCATGCATAGTGACCTGTGAATGGGTCAATGTTGAAATTTTTTTAGTTTGTGCTTATATGCACTGCAATTTGACATGGTTATAGTAGATGCACGTGTTGATGGTATGGGAGGATTTCGAGGCTCACATATGACTCACACATATAATTTGAAAATCAAACGACAAAATTAGAACCTAGTTGTGAAGGAGATGAAATTATCCATCATCGTATTTGTCGTCATCATTATCATCATATTGCAACGAGTTTGTTTCATTGAACATGTTCATTGTTCCTATATCATTTTCGTCAGAAATTTCTAGAAATAATGACCACTGAAAGGGGCCAAAATTGAATGTTTTTAAACTATTCTTCTCCAATTCATGGACATGGTATGAGGAGGAACTATAAATTTCTTAAGGCATACAATATGATTTTAGGACTCCCAAACCATGCACAAGGTATAAAAACACCACACAGGCCCCATAAATGAAATATTTGGCCTATGTGTACTCATAATGGTACCATTACAAGGTTCTAATAAGTGAAAATTATTATTTAATTTGACCCTATGGAGAGTGACCTATGAATGGGGACAATGTTGAAATTTTTTTAGTTTGTGCTTGTATGCACTGAAATTTGACATGGTTATAGTATATACCTACGTTGAGAGTATGGGAGGGTTTCAAGACTCAAATACAACTCACACAAAGAATTTGACATTAAAAGACAAAATTAGAACCTAACTGCGAAGGAGATGAAATTTTCCATCATCGTATTTGTCATCACCATTATCATCATATTACGACAAGGCCATTTCAATGAACATGTTTTTAGTTCCTATAGCATCTTTGTCAGAAATTTCCAGAAACAACGACTAATGAAAGGGGCCAAAATTGAATTCTTTCAAACTATTCTTCTCCAAGTCATGTACATGGTATGAGTATGAACTACAAATGTATTAAGGAATACAATATGATTTTAGGACTCCCAAACCATGAACAGGGTATAAAACCACTACATAGGCCCTGTAAATGAAATATTTGGCCTATGTGTACTCATAATGGTGCCATTAGAAGGTTGTAATTAGTGGAAATTATTCTTTAATTTGACCCTGTGTAGAGTGACCTGTGAATGGGAACAACATTGAAACATTTTCATTTTGTTCTTGTATGCACTGAAATTTGACATGGTTATAGTAGATGCATGCGTTGACAGTATGGGAGGGTTTTGAGACTCAAATAAAACTCACACAAATAATTAAAAAATCAAATCAAAAAATTACAACATAAATGTGAAGGGAGTCACAAATCGGTCCCATAGAGTAAGAGAGTGCTCTAAACAAGTGCCTCAAATTATCTAATAAATCCAAACCAGTGAGACCAAGGACCAAGGGGAAGAGAAGAGAAAAAAATGGGGAACCCTACCTAAGTACTAAGGAAGTCAAGAGGAAATAGGAAACATAACTATTTCTCTTTATTTTGTTCTTGTGTCACTATGGAGAATATGTCATCAACACTTTTTTTTAAAAGATATGATTCAATTTTCCTTGTTAGAATGAACATGGAGAAAGTAATAGGTTTGGCTTATCACTAGCTAATTGAAGTGCAATCCAGAAGATGGAAGTCTATAAAACCAAATAGAACAATAAGAAAGCTTTGAATCCAAACATGGGATGATTTTGTACATGTTACCAAAGAATAGGACACATGGAATATCCCCTCAATGAAGAAGCACCAAGTAAAAGGGGTAATGTTATCAAGAAAATTAATAATATCGAATATGATGGTAGAAGTTATGGTATTTTCATTTCATGACATGTTTAAGATTTATGGATATTCAATTTCTTTTCTATTGATGTTTAAGAGGTGTACAAAATTCCAATGGTGATGTTAAAAATCCCAATAAAAGTGTGGTGAAGTAACATCCAAACTAGATTTGATGTAATCACTTATGAACGTTGAAGGATTAGGATGACTTGAAGATGTTTTGAACTTTTTATGGATATGTTCTATTTTGAGAATGATATACAATATTTCTTTAATAAATTTTAAGTATACGAGACATTTTGTGTCGACAAAGGATTACAACCATAAATTGAGACATTGAAAACATGGATATTGAATCATGTTCAAAGGTTTTGTGTTGTTCAACATTGTTTTGGAGCCTCATATTTAAGTTTTTATTGTAGTTACTTAGTTGGATACCATGGAGAATACCATATTCACCACATTCAAAGTGAATTATGAGAAATAAAAGGAAATTTTGAACTCATTGTAGGATTTCACTTGGGGTATGTGTTCACTTGAGTAACCAGTGGCAATTTTCATGGGTTTTCTAGAACAACCACTTGAGTATGTGTTATGCCTTTCATTTCTTATCCAAAGTATGATTTCCATCGCTCTCATTCCAAAGGTTATATTTGGATGACTTATATGGAAGACATAAAGAAGAGGATAAAAATTTCTCAATGCATGCTATAGCATTTCTATTCTCATAACATTTGTGAGGTGATTTTCTTGATAATATAATTCTAAAAAAATTCTCCATGCAAATATGTGATTATGGCATATTCATAATACATGTGATGTAATAGTGTACCTTTTAGTGTTCCATAATTGGATTCTTCAATTCTATCACATACACACATGAATTGTTGGTAATTTAAAAATATTATGGAAAAAATTGCATGTGCACCTATGCAACACTTATTTGTGGATATTATGGTCTAAATGGCACCTATTTATGCAACATCATTGGCCCTTTCATTGGCTTATTGCACATGTATTAGTCTGGGATATCTGGATATGTGTGAACTGCATTGGCAACATGGATATTAATGAGAACAACAATGTTTCAACATTCCAAACTGCTCAAAATGATCAAAATTTATGAGAACCTAGGTAAAAAATGGTAATGTAATAATTAGATTGGAGTTTCAATTCAAACAATGCATTTAAAATAATCCATTTGTAGAATGTGTGTTTAATATATTCCTAGAAGGCTATTTGGCCTTGGATTTTCCCTCAAAAATTAACCAATGCAATCTACAACATAAAAAGCATAACCTAGAATGTTTATGTTGAATTACTTATTAATTCACCATACCTTGAATCTTTTATAATAAAGGTCTACAAACTTAAAGTCTATTCCATAAACATATTAACAAAATGCTTAGAAACCAATGCTTGCAATCAATTTCACTCTTAATGAGTTACAATACTCTTCATCAACCTACAAATAATTTACGATGACACATTTATTATATAAATAACATAAACATACACAAGTTCAAACACTTGATTTAGTAATTAAGGGACTTTCACATATCCACTGAAGTTCAACTCAAGGGATATATCAGTACAAAAAGGAAGTGTTAAATTGTTAATTCACCTTATGTTGCATCCCTCCCCATTGCATGTCCCCTCATCCCTCTCCCTCATGTGTCATGGTTAATGCATCCATCTAGGTTCCCTTTTCTTTAAAAATGTGACTATATCTCGTTATATGCCCAACTTATATGTGGGTCTATAATATTATAGCAATAGTTATAGTTATATTTTGAATATTGTAAAAAATGTGAGGTTTATCTTTCCCCTTCCTTATTTTTGCATCTTAATAATTTACATTGGCTCTTTTATGATCAAGTTGATCATAGTAGGGTTGATAGTCTTTTATATTGAGAGAAGTGAAGTTTCTCTACAACGAGTATACCGACAAATTCTCAACTATTTCAAATTAAGAACACAGCCTTAAAAATAACCTCAATATTAGTCAATCATGGTATGTACAAAAGCCACATATTCTACCCAATCCCTACCTACCAACACATTTAACAACCAATATAATGAATGTCACCTTTTCTCCCACACTACATTCAAAGAGAAGTTAGTGTTTGTTAGTGCAATCATGGGAACACACATATCGATACATACCATATAAAGGATTTGTATATCACATAACATCACATATGAAAAACAATATTTCAACCTACAAGACAAGGACTAGCCGCCTCATGGATTATATCCTTATTTTATATGGTGAACCTTTTGTGTTTTTCTAGTGAGTAGATGTTGTCATAAAGAACGAAAAATTGCAAATGTTTATATTAAAAAAATTGGAGATAGAAATTAGGGATTATGTACAATTGACCTTTGGGATTTCCAAAGGTGATATAGTTTGAACCTTGGAGTTAGATTTTAAGCATGTGACAAAGTTCAAACTACACTCCAAGAAGACTATAAATATAGGGATTTAGTTTGTAACAAGAGGACCATATGGAGAATTTGGAGCTATAAAGTTATATATAATGAAAAAAATACTTTAAACATTGCAAGTTGTTTTGGTTTCGATATTTTCTCTTCAAAACTATTTGTGAGTGTTGTTATCTAAGTTTTTGATAGGTATTTGTTTCATCTTTATTAGCTATCTAACATAATAGATGTTGGTTTGTTGAATTCATTTTCTTGTTTTCTAGCCTTTAATCAAATATTCAATTCTAAATTGCTAATTGTGGTTATGGTATAAGTATGCCATATTTTATTTTAATTTATATTCAACTTAGCTATCTCAATTTTATATTTCATTTTGTTTCATTGTCGAAGTAACATTGAAATATTTTGTTGAATATACAAACTAACATTCACTTTGAGAGGTTTATGTGTTTCCATGATCATCAATGTGTGTTCATTTCAGTTCCAATGTCCTTCAATTGGCTTACAATAATAGTTTAACTTCTGCACCTAGAATGAAATTAGGTTTTCAAGACAATAGAAGAGCCAAGGTTTACAAAACCCTCTCTCCCTTGATGTTTAAATGTAGTTTCAAAACTATTGGTTGGATACTAATAGCTTTACCATGGAGGTATTGGGTTAGCATCCTTTCAGTTCCCTTAGGTATAATCATAAAAGGAATTGATAAAAGGAACAATGGTTAGTTTTGCTTCATATAAAAATGAACAATCATCATATATCAAAGAAATGAATCAATAAGTGAATGTTCACCTTTAATGACTTGAAATGCTAGTTTTTATAGGGTTTAGTGGAAAAAAATCAAGTTTCTCACCTTGTTCCTAATGATAAGAATATAAATGAGATTTATCTACAACATCCAACAAACACAACTCTTATCTTGGCTACAAGTGGCTTTGTTTTAATCCTTTCCTTGAGGGTTCTTTGAAAAAATTGTGGAAAGTTGAGCCCAGGAAAATTGTTTGAACAAATTTTCATTACCATAATCGACATTGTCATTGTCATATTGGTCATTGTCATTATCATCATTATCGTCGTCATCATCATCATTTTCTTCATCATTGTCTTTGCCATAATCGTCCTAGTCATCATCATTGTCATCATTGTTGTCATCATCATTATCGTCATCATCATCATTTCCATTGTTGTGATCATCATCATATCGACATTTTCATGATCATTTCCATTATCATCATCATCATCGCCATTTTCACCACTAGTATTCAACATTATTAGCATCCTACTCCTCATAATCATAGTCATCATCATCATTGTCATTGTAGTCATCATCATCATCATCATCATCATCATCATCATCGTCATCATTGTCATCACCAAAATATGTTGGACATATTGTCATTGAGGTGTTTTCATTGATGTCAACAGTCGATGTCATTATGATGTGATGATGAGTTGTTATGAAAAAAATCCAGTGAAATCTATCTAAATCTCAGGAGAGACAACATATTAAATTTCACGAGATCAACGCATATGAAAAAACACCATCGGGATTGAATTCCCAACAAATAAATGATATTGATCAGTTAGAATCCAAGTACAAAACCAAAAGCTCAGAAGGGAAAGCACATTGAAATGATATAAACAACATGCAGAGGAATCTACCAAAAATATCAGAAGGCAAAGTGCATTGCAATGATATAAACAACATTCATAGGAATCTACCAAAAATATCAGAAGGGAAAGAACATTGCAATGATATAAACAACATGTAAAGAAATCTACCAAAAATATTAGAAGGGAAAGCGCATTACAGAAACATGATCAAGAGTGAAATCCCCACAGTAAAACTATAGAAGAATCGAGGGAGAATCCTGTCCATTGATGTATATTTTGGGACAAACCTAGACCGTCATATCTAGAATTTATAGAGGAGGACCTTCAGATCAAACATCCGATTAAGTATTGACCTTCATATCTCAGTAAGGGAGGATCAATGGCGGAGAACCATTGTGAGATGCAAGGGTTGAGCTAATGATTGTGTAACTTTCGATTCTAAAATCATCCCTAATCGTTGATATACTACGGGAACATTCTCAATCGTTAGATGAATTCAAGTTGCTCAAGTTTTACTCGAGGAATCTCACTTCGATAGAATTGACAATTGGGAGAATATAAACCAAAGTTTTGAAGTCCAAAATAAATCTAGATCGTTGATCTAGAACTCATCACAACTATCAGATCCAGGAGGAGGACATGTACTGTGTCAGGATATCCATGTCATCATACCACATCATCAAGGACATGTGGTGAAATCATATGGTGACAAGTGTCTAGGTCCATTTGTCATTTTAGGTTACATAAGTCACGAATCTAGGTGACATGTGGGAGCCACTCGGCCAGTGCCAAGTCAACAGTGACGTCAACAAGTTATGTCACTCCGAGATTTAGTCCTTTGGGGGAAATCAACAAATACCCAAAGCACCGAAGGCCAAAGTCAATAATGACCATTGCTATAAGATCCTCCAATATGAATCATGACCGTTGGATCAAAACATGACATAAGCTCGCCCATGTTGACCACTTCGACGTTGACCAACTTCGGTGGAAATTGGAACAATGATTACTCGGACCTTTGAACCTTAAAAGTCCCAAACTAAACAAGAACTATCCATATCAGCCTTTGGTTAAGTCACAGTCATTGGATTAAGCAGTGGAAGGATAAAGTAAGGATTGAAGCTAGACCATTGATTTGGTTCTGGGATTCATGTTAACCATTGGATCAATTATTGTGAGAAGTGAATGAGAATCATACACTCAATGGTAGATCAAGTTATGGCCATCAATTTGTTTTAATCCTATGAACAATATAGGATCATCCATCTACGAAAGAACGAATATCGACCGTCTAATCTACTTCGGCGAAAAATACTCTGGAAGATTGGATGAGAGAGAAATCACTCGAAGGCTGAAGCACTAGAGGACTAGGTTCCAAATGCCATTCATGGGTTACAAACACATAAGACATGAGGTGCTGGTGTTGTGGTGGGAAATACCCCTATGGACTAGCAAATAGGGTTATATTATGCATACAGATATGACCAAAAGAAACCTACTTTCTACCTTCATCCCCAAACCTAATCCCCATTTCTTTTCAGCAAATACATGGTTAGACAAACATACCTTGTTCCAAATATTCGATGTCGATCCTTCTTCATGCTTGATCGCTTTTTAGTAGCTCTCCTCCCAAGGCTGACCTGCATACAAAAAAAGCAACAAACTACACATGCATTTTACCTACAGACTAATGGGTTAGAGATTCAAACATATATTTACTAAACTATGAAGAACTCATATAGTGGGACGAGAAAAGAATTTCTTTATTATTAACTTTAATGAATTAACTTACAATGTTGATACCGGCCACTGCTCCGCGAACCTGATCCTGGGCTCCTCTTCAAATGTCCTCCAACTTCTTTTCTTTGTATCTCTGCTTTCACAAGGATGGCTAAAGGGTTGGGACAATGGGAATTTGCAATTGGGCAGAATTTCTTTACTATCTCCTCCTCCAAATGGGATCCCTAACCCTTCTTTTATAGGCTAGAAGAAGCTAGGTATTTGGATGAACCCTTGGCCATGCATGGCCAAGAGTTTCAGTTAACTCACCCAAAGTTGTGTGTTCCGTTGGCAACTTTCCTTTTTTCGTGCTTTTGTAGGTCCACGTGGGTTGTTTTAGGTCATCTAGCATGTACACGCATGCAGTAATGGAGTAGGGTGCATGGGCCCTTATAAAAGAGGTTTTTTAAAGAGTTGTTCAACAGTGCTTTGGCAAAGAAGGGATCTAATATGGCCTGATGCCAGGTAAGCATGTATGGTGCAAATTAGGGTTATAATAGATGCCCCCAAATGTGTGAGGTTAGAAGAGAATATGATGGCCGAAATACATTACCAATCTTTACTGATGTGCCGAACAAGTGAGCCCAGGGACCAGGAACTGGGAGGCGTCGTCTACAAAATAACAAATGTCTCACCGAGGCAGGCATACCCATGCTCAGGATAAAATAGAATCATGGCTACCAATCAAATACACTATAGATCCATGTCAAATAATTATATAAAGTGTAGCCGCGAATAATACACAGCGGAGCTACATCTCGAAATAAAAAAGATATACATATAGAGTATCCATCTTCTAGAAGTTGATACAGCCTGATGGCTGGAGATGAGATCTTCAGAGCTCGAGAAACAACTTCAAAATATTCAAAACTCAAGGTAGGAGTGTAATATGAGTGTACGAATTCACTACCCAGAGATCTTCGACAGCTCATCGGTCATGGACTAGATAATCTTGATGATCAGACTGAAGGCTTCATTGATTTCAAACAAGGACTTGATGGACATTCAGGATGATCGGGTATGAGGGCAAGAGATAAATTGTAGAGGGGCCAACTCAGGCTTGGTAGAAACTTCCCTTGGACAACAACACGACAAATGATGAGACTTAGGCAACATGGCATTAATCATAAGTTTACGAAGCAAGAGGCAACGCAAACTCTCCATATGTTTGGAAGAATAACCAAACGGAGGAGGACACAACTCTATATAGTGAGAATAGCTTCCTAAGGTCGTATTACATCCCATAGTTTGATGAACAAATGGACAGATGTGATTTATCCAAGGGCGACTCATTATGCTGCCAATAAAGAAAATATTTTTCCCTTCCTCTTTTTGGGGTATATTTGATTTTTTTTGTCTTTTTCAATAATTTTGGAAAAAAGAATAAAGGAATGTTATGTTACAATGGAGGAACGAGTGTTACAAACATACAAGTTCAAGGAGAAAGGACAAGACTGATGTTCAAAATAATGATACTCGAGAAAAATCCTCCGGGGGTCAAGGGTGTTAAGAGGCAGAAGCAAACTACTACAAGGCTGGCATATAAGGTATGAAAATGTGGTTAACAAAACACACAATGGTAACATCCTTCGATGTAAGTTTAACGAGCCCAGAGAAGGTAATATTTGTGGTTTTTCATATTTAGAGAGTCTGAAAAAACATAAAAGGAGACTCCATTGGGGTACCTTTTTCAAAGATAGTCTAGTCAGTTTGAAAAAGGGGTAAACTAGCACCGACAAGACGTCTATTCAAAGCCATTTTAACGAGTGTGAGAAAGACAAGATCACTCGGCCATTGTTTCATTTTTAAGGAGTCTGAAAAAAGCTTAACTATGGACTCCATCAGGAATGTTCTTTTGGACCAATTTAACGAGTGTGAAAGAATAAGGTCACTCGACGATCTTTTCAATTTTAGGGAGTTTGAAAATCGCTTAACTATGGACTACATGGGGGTTCCTTTTCGTAAATTTAGTCCCTCAGGCCCGAAAAAGGGATAAAATTGTACCTGAGGGTACTCTTCTAAAGAACTGAAGTTCCATAGAGTATACCTTTGTTCGTACAGTTGACTGTCCAGACCGAAAAAGGGGTAAACTACCGTCAAACAGACATGACTTCAAATTTCAGTTTAACGAGCGTGAAAGGCCACAAGATCGCTCGGCAATATTTTCATGTTTAGAGGGTTTGAAAAGAGCTTAAAAGAAGACCCGTGGAGGTTACTTTTCTCAGTTAATATGGACAAGATTGAAAATCATAAATGCAGTCTCACTAGATGTTGCTTTCGGATCTCAAAGCGAACTTGAAAAGCAACAAAGTTAGATCATGATCGACTCTTTGTGGGTTGATGCCTAGCATCTCCTCGGGGGAGTAGTATGCTCTGACGAAAACATTGTCTATGATGGCAGGGGTTATGGAGAGATTGATCAATATTGTTTCAGCAATGGTTTCCATATTACCCTCAGCATAGATCTTGTGTGTAGCTAAGGGATTAATAGGACAAGACCTATCTCCAGTCATAGTCAAGGTGAATTGTCTGGCCTCGATCCTGTTTAACTCTGGGAGGAAGTATGATATGTGATGAAGATCATCCCAGGGTTTATCCGGACTAGTCATTGCTTCAATTACTACTTCGTCAAAGGGCAAGACTAAGTCTAACAAATTGGTGTCAACGAGAGAACCTTGAGCCCAAATAGGCTCTAGAAGTGGATCGAACTCTTGTGCAGGAGTTGGATTAGTGTTAGTTGAAGCTTGCTGGACTAAAGAGTACACTACTTCAGCTGCGGACAAGGGCATGGACATGCCCGAGTGCCCTATCCAATCCATCGTGGTCGATGGGGAAGGAAGTATCCAAGGATCATCGAAGTAAGTCGTGCAGAATGACGAAACTTGAAAAATATCAACCTTATGGTGATTGGATATAAACTTGATATCGCCTTGAGGGGGTGGGTAATCAAAGGTACCCATCAAAGATGGGCACAAACCAACCCCTACATTGACTACACCTGGTTGAGGATTATCAATCATCGGAACCATGGATGCCCCCAATGCAGGGTTAGGTCTAGAGAAAGACAATTGATCGATGGTCACAATCCGACCCTCATGTGGAAACAACAAGACTCGAAAAATTGTAGCAACCACAACTTGCATGGCATAAGTCCAACTCCTTCCTAACAAGAGATTATAGTCGAGGGGAGCGTCGACTACTTCTACCTCGACACACACGGTCTTCCCTCCTAACTGCATAGGGAAAGAAGGAATGATACCATGTGGTTGGAATGAATGACCGTCAAAAGCGGTGAGCAGAGTAGGTGACAGAGACAAAATGGGCTGGCCAACGACCTTCCAACATGCCAATGACATAACGGATGTCGAGGCGCCCTCATCAACCATCGTGCGGAAGATATTACGAGTAAATGTTTTCATGGGATAAGCCACTACTATCTGAAATGCTACGTGGTAAGGCAGACAAGGTTTAAGTTGGTTGTATCCAGCATGATTGTACCTGGATTACAAGGCTCGGTAGATCCTAAAGTGGTTAATAAGGCTTTCCTATGGGAAGCACATCTTTGGAGGACCTCCAAAGTGAACATCGCACAAGGGGTTTGTGATAAATCTTCCAACATAGAGTAGTTCTACGCGGCCCTTGCGTTTGGTTATGAGAATATTTTTTGAATGCACCTTTGGGGATGCGTGTCATTGTTTCGCCCAACGTATTCTCAATCTATAGAGGAAGAGATGGGAGTTCAACTTCTTTACCCTTCTCAAAATTTCTTGGTTTACTATAGTCATGCGCTCTAGTTGATATGAAAGCATCACCCCTCACCATATATACGTTAGCGGATGCGAGGTTGTTTGAAGGCGGAGAGGGTCCTTGGATGCCCCCTTCCGTTCTTGCAGAGGCCTGTGTTAGATTTTTCCCATGGTGGAATGGATTGGTTAACACAGCAGGCTGCTGCTATGTCACAAACTTTTGGGCCTCTGCAAGCTGGGGACAAAGGTGGGTCGGGTGGTCCTCCAAGCACAGGTTGCATGGATACCTCACATTTTGTTTCTCAGTATTTCCCCCGCCAACATTATCGGTGGGTTTCCTATCCCCCTTACCCTTCTTTTGTTGTTTTTTATTTCCTTTAGGTTGTTGGGTGGCCTTTGGATTAGTCGATTGCACTGTGTGTACATCCAACATTTTGGTAGGGGAAGCAACCAAAGAAGTAGTTTGGCTGGCCGCTGTGTGTTGTATAGACAATTGTTGCAACTGATTTGTTAGTTTCTCAGTGGGCTTTGTTTGTGCTGAACCAACAATACCATTGGCATGTGGTCTAGATCTCTGTTTGGTTTTATCAAGTATTGAGCATGGTACATCTGGAAAGATCTCGTATAATAAACCAAACTGAGAATAGATTAGCTCAAGTTGTTGAGCTCTCATGATGGCGTCTTCTTCAAAAAATACTCCCGATATCGTGACATCTTTGGAAAATTGTGGGACAAAAGACTTAAGGAACCACTCGAGCAGGAATGATGGTGGGACTGGTACCTTAATTAAACTCTTTCGGCATCTCCATTCTCGGATGTGATCAGAGATATGGCCCGCTTTTGTCTGTGAAAAATTGGCCAACAATTCTGTGCCAGCGTCGTATCTCACAGGTAACTGGAAATGGTTTAGGAAAGCCATGGCCAATTCACCGAAGGAAGAGTATCTTGAGCAGTTGATATCAATGTACCATTTTGCAACACTCCCAATGAGAGTACGTTGAAACAATTGCAACTGTACGGAGTCGTCNGGATCTTCATTAGGCTTGGCTTCGAACTTTGGGATGTCCAAAGGAAACTTCGTCGGCATAGGAGGCCAACGCGGATCATGACAGATAGGGTCATTCAACAACCTTGTCAAGTCTGGAAAATGCAAAGTTTCCAGGAAGGGTAGTTTGGGTTGTTGGTGATAACCTGGGAAAAAGGAGCCTGGAGTTTGAATGGCACCAGGTTGCCAGGAAAAGTTCAGCTAATGGCCCAGATTATGGTAAAAACCATGGCCATGGATAGCATATGGATTTTGTGTGTTTGAAGACATCATCGACTGATTTCCAAAATAGGACATAGATGGTTGGGCATGCATTACATTCAAAGGACTTTGGGAAGGATTTCCCCATGTCAGTACCATGGGGATAGGCATAGTGCTTTGTCCAGGGTTCCATTGATTATGAAAATAATTACCCTAGATCAACATTCTTGATGAGGGAATAGATCCCTGCCAAGAATTCCAAGGCCCTAATGTGGAAGAAATTCTTGGGTGTGCCCTCTGTGCAGGAATAGTACCCTGCATAGGAATAGATTGTCCGAGACCGAGATTCCCCCCAGTCAGGAAAGCAGCTGATGAGAAGGCGTTGTTACCAAACACATCGAACAAATAAAATGGTGTTGAACCTACCGGCATATTATGCGAAGGTGGTCCTTGACTCCCCTCTTCAAATAAATTATGGTGTGTAGGTGGCCCGACTGATTGTTGATGCGAGCCACCGAGTGAAGGGGATGAAGGAGGTATATGACCTCCTCCGTAAAAGAAAAGCATTAAAAGGAGAAGGAGTGCCCCCCATGTGTCCTTTCAGAGGAGCGTTAGAGCTCCATGCCGCCAAACCTGAATTCTGTGAAGTGGAGTAGGAAAGTATAGGGCATGTACCTGAACTAGGAATCTCGTATGAGAACGGAGGACCTGTCGCACTTGGTGTGAAAGGGGTTGTGGCCATTGCCAGAGACAGGATCGGACCACTATGCGATGTAGTGACGGTCGAGACCATGGTGGCTTGGATCGATGATGGTGGGTTAGGAGGTGGAAACTCTCCTATGGTGACAACCGTAGTGGGAATTGAAGAATTGTCAGAAGGAGTAGCAACATTTGTTTCCATTGCTGCGTGTGACATTGTCTGGAACTCGTAAGGATAAATCAGTATGATGGTGGGTGCCGAAAGATCAGTGGTGGAGGTTTCAACCATACCAAAAGATTTTTCTCCAAGGTCTAAAATGGTCGATTCCTCTGGATGTTGGTCGGGCACAATTTCTTATGACCCGATCACTTCAAAATACCCTTGTTGGTCTATCTTTCTCCTTAGTGGTGGCAGGGGTGGCTCCAGTGTAACCGGTGGCAGGCCAAGAAGCCTTCGTGACTAGAGAAGCTCGTGATCCTCCACTGTGTGAGAAGATCAAAGACACTCTAGGGTGTTCTATTCGTTCAAAAACAACACACAATAAAAAAAGTCCCTATAAGATAAGATAGGCAAATACTAAATTAATTGGAAGAACAGTTACAACAACCAACATTAAAGAAACTTACTGGTGCAAGTGCAACTCGAAAACGGAAGAACCCTCCGAGTATACTCTAAAAAGTGTGGCCCAATGTCTATCCTAGGTAAAGTGGTATACCCCTGCAATCACCTGTGTATGTCCCTAGAAAAGATAGGAAACTAGGTTTTCAGGGCGCAAACAGTCACCAGGCGGGTACAGTCGAAAGTCGAGTAGACCACAATGAGCAGGGTATCGAGCCTGAAACTTGTCAAGGGTATCGAAAGCAAGTGGTCTGGAAGAAAACTGAGGACCTCAAATGGATTCAAGACCCACGAATCCCCATGGAAAATGCAATCGACAGAATCCCAAGACAAGCCCTCTATATGTGTTCTCCACTACGATTGGTTCAGCTCTGGAGGGGTTATCTCCGCTACCTTTCCGCACGTGACTTCGTGTTTATCCCGTGTGTTAGAGGGGGGTCCCGGATAACTTTCATGATACTGGACTCGTACACTCCCTAACTAAGACTCCAATGTTTGATTTTAATGGCCTTGAAGAGTTTCCTCTCCAACCTAATCCAAGGCCTTAATCCTGAACTAGTTGGCTAACCCTACAAACATAAAAGTCTAAATTTTTTTAGATTTAGCATTAATTTTATGGCTTGTATTATGTCAAAGGGTATGAAATTGAAACTAATGATGTTTGAAAGATGAAAGTAAAAATGAACAGAAAGATGGAAACAAAAATCTTCACTTAACGCAAATTTTCAAAAAAAAAAAAAAACTTTTAAAGAATTTTCTAAGATCTTTTGAACAACAAACTTAAAGCAGGATTTCACTTGACTACGAGCTACTTAAAATCTAAGTAAACTATCAAGAAATTAAGAAAGAAAAGACTTTTCCCTGGTTACTAATGAAAAACAACACTTTTCAACCAAACAAGAAAATTAAAGTTTTTTTTTTTTATTTGAAAGCTGACAAAGAAAAAAGGAAAAATATCAAAAAGTCAAAAACCAAGAAAAAACTTCTGGCCTAATCATAGATCACAAAGAATCACTTCAAGAAATCACACACTAGCAACTTAAAAAAGGACTCTCACACTTGTCTAAAAACCCTAAATTTTTTTATGACAACTTTTAACTAAAAAAAGAAAGCTAAGGCTAAGATCAACCCTAAGCTACTGACTGCTAGGATAGAGATTCAAAAACCTAAGATGTATAACTCTTGTCAAGGGAAAGGATGACGTCCTCACCCTCAACAAAAACTATCCTGCACAAGCACACTACGGACAATTCAACAACGAGCGTGTGCATGCGTGCTGTGTAGAGCTAGAGGGCATGTACATGTGTGCTGGCCTTATACAGGCTGCGTGTATCTCTAAAAATCTAAAAAAAATAAAAACAGACAATCCAAACATGGAAGAAACCACTGATATTGAGAACCAAGATCTCTTGAAGGCTTAGACACTCTTTTTAACAGAAAAGAAAAAAAAAATGTAAGGAAAAAATTCGTAAAACAAACCAATTTGAGATGAGACTGCAAACAACCAAGACTAGAAAGAGTTCCAAAAAAACCCTGAGAATGACTGATTCTAAAAGGGAAGAGGATGACTGCCTCAAAATTTTTCTAGAATCTAAACGCTACTGTTACTTCTTCAGCTAGCGTTTACACGTGGGCTGTAATAAAGTAGGGCGCGGGTACATGCGTGCAGACCTTATGCAGGCCACATGTACCTCTGTGGGTCTCGAAAAAACCCAGTCAAGAAAATAACAGAGATAGCTGGTATGGAAGACCAGACTCTCTGTTAGCTCAAACTTTGCAGAAACTTCAAAAAACAGGAAAGAAAACCAGTCTTTTAAAACTAACCAAAAATATTCCTAGGAACCCTAGAGACTTCCCCAGTATGGTCGCCAATTCTGTTTTGGTGGGAAATCCCCCTATGAACTAGCAAATAGGGTTATATTATGGATGCAGATATGACCAAAAGAAACCTACTTTCTACCTTCATCCCCAGACCTAATCCCCATTTATTTTCAGCAAATACATGGTTAGACCAACATACCTTGTTCTGGACGTTCGATGTCGATCCTTCTTCACTCTTGATTGCTTGTTAGCAGCTCTCCTTCCAAGGATGACCTGCATACAAAACAAACAACAAACTACACATACATTTTACCTACAGACTAACGGGTTAGAGATTCAAACATATATTTACTAAACTATGAAGAACTCATATAGTGGGACGGGAAAAGCATTTCTTTATT
>SNQJ01S0015335.1:87149-133426 GCA_010110895.2 Picea sitchensis
TTTTCGTCATCATCATCATCATCATCACCACCGTCCTCATCGTCACTATTATGTGGGTTATTAAGGTTAGGGTATATCTAATAGAGAGGTTAGGATTTATTAAGGCTATAGGCTAGGTGTTAGAAGTTATAGATTAGTAGTGATGGGATTTAGGAATTATTATATATATATATATATATATAATTTATTATATATGTGTTATATATAATGTATATTATTTGTGTTATAAAAAAACATAAAAAAAATAACAAAACAAAGAACTCACATCATTTGATAGAGGAGGCCCAAAGTGTAATACCCCTAGGTTGAACCCCAATTGTAAATGTAAATGTAAATTACACATATAACCTGGTGAGTTGATGATACAGGGTTTTTGGTCTAGTTCTGTGTGCATTGAGTCAATGCACAGGAATATCATACCAAATAAGTGTGCACATGTTATATTGTATCACACGCATGTGTAAGTGTGTGAGGATGGCACACCAAAAGAAGAGTGTGCACATCCCAAAGTTATGCGCACACTGGTTTTAGTGCGTGATCTTGATGTCCAAGGATCCTTTGTACATATGTTGTGTTTTATAGGCTGGTGATCCAGGTTATTATAAGATAGAATGTTGATATGATTATTAGGATAGAGAGCATAGATGCTAAATGACAACATGCCTATATTGTAATTGTAATTGCTATTATTAATAAAGTACACCACTTCTATAGACCGACCAAACAAAAGAGATGGGGGGATAAAATCCACTAGAAAGGGTAAGGGACTAAGAGTTTAGGAAAAATGGCTAAGCTAGGGGACTTAATCCCAATGGAATATTATATTATATTCCTAAAAAGGTTAAAATATGGATACAACTTTATATATCCTAAGTTTCTAAAGGGGGGACAAGAGAGTCCCTTGGATGCCATGTGTCAAAAAAGGCACATGCATATATATAATAGGGAGATTTAATGTATTTGGGGGATTGTTTATTT
This sequence comes from Picea sitchensis, assembly GCA_010110895.2. Taxonomy (NCBI): domain Eukaryota; kingdom Viridiplantae; phylum Streptophyta; class Pinopsida; order Pinales; family Pinaceae; genus Picea; species Picea sitchensis. The sequence goes on from SNQJ01S0015335.1 coordinate 88,128, forward strand.
ATTCACTCATGATTTCCTACCATTCACTCATCCATGCTACTATCTGTACATGTACCTAGTTTGACTACAGGTTGAAGAGGTAGGTTGTCAATCTCATGGTTGAAGAAGCGAGTTGTAAAGCTCGTAGGAATTTCTCTCCAGGAGAGATATTTTCTATGTTGAAGAAGTGAGTTATTAGGCCCATGACTAGTTCTCTAGGTGAGAAAATACTTAGAATTGTTCCCTGATGCACTTGGAAATAGCTACAGGGCTCTGAGACTTCACGTCTGACCTGTTTCTGAAGCCCCGAAAGGGAAGTAGGGTAGTCGAGGGACTATTGAGAAGAGAAGGGGCGCACTTCCTAGGGTGGGACAAGCATGTGGGGAATGAGAGAATGTAGGATAGTTGCACTAGTTGGGAACCTTGAACTGAGAAATTATGTTGCTTATCATACCTTAGACTGGATTAGTATTCCCTTTGTCCTGGTAGAGTTTATACCTATCTCTAGGGTGACCCACTGTTGATATTATGAGCAGTGTGGTCTATGGATGGGAGGAACGTGGAAGTTATGCATGCAATTGGTGTTTATTTCCCGAGACATGTGTCTTTCATGTGCTTATTTCAATTACTTTGTGTGTGTAATTATGCATTTTATTTCTTGGAATCTATGTTGTTAAAATTATATATATGAATTGTTATTGTTGCATGTATTTTGTTATTATTTCCACTTAACTCTATTCATATGCATCATTCAATATTTAATTTAATGGTATCATCATTCATATATTTGGTGTGGCATTTCCTAGTTGGTGGTTGGGGATGTTACACAGAGACAGAGAAAACCTGATAGTGACAGAGACATAGAAAACCTGACAACTCCCCACAACGATAGAGGAGTCCCTATTCGGACTATCCCACTACAACTGTGTCGTGGAGTGGAGACATTCGAGCTCTAGATATGCCGCCAAAATTGATAATTTATTTCTATCATTTTCACCCCTTTTTACCCTCTTAGTAGGGTTTTTAGGTAGATATATATGGATTCAACGATAGGAAAGGTGGAGACTAAATTCGATTTTGGACTATGGAACTCTCAATGTCTATAACCATCAATGGCCTTGGAATTTTTTAAATCAATGGTTTGAAAACCCTGAGCTAACTGTGTCGTGTGAACCATACTTCTCACCATGATGTTTGTGAATTTGAACGGAGTGGTAGTGAATTGTTTTATTTTCTTTCCTTCGTAAAATGAAGGCCACTTCTGGCACTGTACATAGAATTAATTTAGAGAAAACCTATCATTCATGAACCTAGATAAGAAATATAGTTTCCCCTTGAAACCATATAGTCAAATGTATGTATTTCTCTCCTCGAAAATAAAGTCACCCTTCCATGGAAGGAGGGCTCAAGATTCTTTCATTAATTTTTCTGGGCCATGCCCAATCAATATCTATCTAAATCTTGTGATAGACCAATCATAAACTTTGTAAAAACTAAAAGGGGCCTTATGTAGGTTTCATTTCCTCTATTTCCCAAGGTAAACGTATTGGGATGCCTGACTCTACTGATGATTTCCTCATTCACTTGTATTTCCATACCTCTTACAATAGTAGTGTAGTCCTAATTTATGACATTTTGGAACTTTTGTGAAAATTCAAATGTGAACTCTTCATTATTATTTGGGGAGCTCTGTTCTCAACAGTACTCATCTATCATTACAATATTTGGAATCATCGCTTCAATTGGTCTTGACCATGGTCCTTAATCATCCCTTCGGGGTGGGGAATTCATATCCTTGTTGTAGGTGTAAACAAGAACAACTATGTCTACTTTTTTTGAGAATATATCTAGCAAGGAAATGAGTTATGGAACCCTATCATGTTCAACCAAGTTATGATATTGTAGTAATAGATAATGATTAGGTCTAGCAAATAAGTTTAAGTGGGTATCTCATATATGTGGAAAATGGAGATGAATATAACAAATCCGATTTAACAATGTTGGAGAGCTTAAACAATCCCAAAATAAGATCACTTCCACCAACAAAAGATGCAACAATGTGTGGGTTATAGAGTCATCTGAGGTGACTAAATAATTGGCAAGTTAATGGATATTCCAAGCAATGATAAGATCGCTAATTGTTGTCAAGAGGTATGAGGAACCTGCCAACAAGAAAAAAATTCTAATTGTACTGTGCAAATGTATGACAGATATATATCCAAGGATCTTAAGGTAACACCCTTAGGAACTTGAAAATTGTTATCACATGTTTATCAAATAATTTAAAAAATCTAAATTGTTTATTAATATAATTTTTCCATTTCTACTTAATTTAATCTCTTCAAATGTCAATCATCTGAAAGAGTCTAAGATGCAACAAGGGACTGGAATTTCACCATGCACCCCACATCACATGAAGTGAAACTATAAAATGGAGGGAAAACTTTCAGAGAAACCCAAAACTTAAGAACGATGACTCGGTAGATGTTGGAAACTTTGAAAAGGGCATCTGCAACTTATCGTGATTGACCAAATCAAGCTTGGATGTTGAGATTGATGTTAGGTAAGGAAGAGGAATTCTAGATAAGGATCTTGTGAGGAATGAACATGACCAAAGTGTGACCCAAGAAAGAAACAAAGGGCACCTTGTCTAGGTGATAAACATAAAATGGGGAAAACACATTCATATGTATAGACCTAGGTAAGGTGATAACTAATGGGGGATTACCAATGCCAATAATCCATATCTAGATGCCAAATTCATCCACTACATTTTTCATGGTGTATAATTGGTTAAACAATCATTTTCCTACTTGATATCAACATATGGTGTGAGTGGTAGGTTTTTCATACTCTTCCACCCTTGTTTCTCATGGCGCATGGATCAAAGAGGGTGTTTTTTTGGAATTTCCTATGTCATTTCCCTCTAACTAGTGGTTTTGTAGTGAAAATCCATGGGTTTATTCTAATAGGAATTACACCTTGTCAAACACCTAGAGAAACAACTATCAATTGCGTTATGTTGTTCCAAATTATATTTAAGTTTCTCCTTTCATCCTTATTAGAAGTCTCTTTTCTCATTCTCTTATGCATTGAAACTCTCTCATATCAACACCAAGATTATGATCTATTGGTCTTGCATCTTTCTCTTACACTCTTGGAATAATTATATCTTTTGTATTGTTCAACCCTACACCATTTGAAGTGTTTCTCAATAGGTTATCATGTTCATTAGATTTCTCTTCCCTTACTATATTGACTAGTTTCTCCTAGGATATTCTTGTCTCTATCCCACCTACATCTTCATAAATTAACATCACCACCTCAAGGGAGGTTCCAACACAAATAGTAAGTGAGGAAAGTAACTTCTTACTAAGTGAACTTGGTACACCATACTTACATTTATGGTTTATATGTATGTTTGGTAGCTTGTGTTATTTCATTGATTTTATATTTCTAGATAGTATTTCTTAGCCTATTTTACTCATACTGACATATTAAGATATATTAAATAGGGTTTCTCTCCTTCCTTATATACTTGGGTGTTCCCTTTCATTAGGTCAAGTATCCTTCATCTTGCTTATTTAGTTAGTTTATTTTTTTATTAAAAATATTAGGTAAGAGCTCCAACTCCCTTAGGGTGGTGAATAAACCCTAGGACCCATTCTATTTTTCTTGTTGAACATAAGGAAATGAGTTAATTGTTGGAACCTCTTAGTTACAGATACCAAGAAAGTTAAAAATATTGACATGGAAAATTATGTGGCTGATAATGCCTCCCCTAATATCTCTCACTCCACATGCCTCTAAGTTTTTGAGCTTTAGGTTTCCCAAGGTAGTATATTTTCACAAGGTTGTCATGATCAACACCTTGATATTTCCCCTATCCAATACATAGCTCAAATATTGGGAGATGCAAACCTATTTGTGTGTCTTGACATCTATGTCACTCTAATCGATATCCCTTCAACCCAAACCATTGAATACCATTTTACCAATGAGCTTAGCCAAGTTGTCTCCCAAGGGATCACCATCCCTCTTCAACTTATCTCCATTAAATTAGTATGCCACCTCTAGTAGTTATACCCTAACATGTCTCCCCATAGTGATTTATGGGATTCTTGATTTTTTTCCAACAAGACATAACCGAACTAAATCTTGGTTCCATCACTCGACCATCCCTCTATCTTGATCCTTTAGTTCCTTGGATATTGGAACTATTGAAAGTATTCCCTAAACATTTCCTCAAACATACACTTCAACCATTCAAACAAGCCAAGAACAAATCGTAAATCTAGTATGCATCCCTTCCAATAGGTTCCAAAAAACTTCCAAAGACGATTCAAGGAAATTTAAACTTCATCACACATTCATAACCCTATAACAAACCAACTCAAAATTTAATTCCCCCTCCGATATTTGAGTTCCATTCAAGTATGAATACAATTAGACCTAAACCTTTTGGACAAACTTTAATTCTAACAAACACACAACCTTTTAGCCAAGGTTACAGTCCAACTATAACATAACCTCAAAACACAAACTTCTAAAAACATTGAAACTTGAGTGTAAACATGTTCAAAAATTCCCCTCTTCATAACTACAACATGAGAACTCAACCTAACTCTTGTGGTGGTGGAGATATACTACCTTCAAACATTAATAATACCCATTTTGAAATCTTTCCAAACCAAAACTCAAACAATCTAAGATGAAGTAGAGGTGGTATGGGCACTCCTTCTTAGAACCATTTTACTCATTTATTAAGACAACATTTTGGCCCATAGATTGTTGTAACTTGGCTCCCTCTAAACATACCTAAATTTTATAATTTTAATGGGCTCCTAGTGAAAACCTTGTGTCAAATATAGGCCTTCTCCCTCACTTGTGCCAAATTTTCACATGACAACAATGTGATAGTGAAACTTTTCATAAACTTTGTAAAATTTAAAATGGGTTCCAAATTTGCATGAACATACCCTTGGGGAGTGAAGTGTTCAAACTAGTTAGAAAAGAGGATTCCATACACCAAATAAAAGGCCATGAAGAGTATGTGGGTCTTTTGAAAAATGGTTAGTTGGTGGTAAATGTCATTTAACATTATCTATCCCAACTTAAATACCACACCTTTATTTACCACATAGTGCATAATTTTGATTATTTGGGTTGGTTTTCATTGATGTCAACCCTTGAATAAAGTCTGGTAGCAAATTTCGGTAGCACTAAGGTTTGGGTAATGGACCAAAGTTTTTTTGATGGATAATGATATGATTTTTGATATATTTGTAGGTATGACTATTTCATATGGATATTACATGTCATGACATTTCCACTGGTATGTGGAACATCACATAACTCCTCACAGTTAGAGAGTTATGGCCATGTGAAGTTGGAGAAAGGTTTGGGTAATGGACCCAAGTTTGTTTGATGGATAATGGTATGAGTTTTGATATATTTGCAGGTAAGAATATTCTATATGGATAGTACATGTCATGCCATTTCCAAAGGTATGTGGAACATCACATAACTCCTCACGGTTAGAGAGTTATGGCCATGTGAAGTTGGAGAACCCTCACGAGTCATCTAGAAGCCCCAAAAGATCAACGTAGTCAAAGTGGTTTAAGAGATTTTAGAAGGTAAATAATAAAGTGAAGTGATGAGTGTACTATAAGTCAAAGTGAATACAAAAGAAATTATTTAAATAATAAATTTAATGGATAAATTACTAAGTGAACAAGTGGTTAGAAGTGGGTTAACCCTAAAATAAGGAAAGTGGGTTAACATGGTTAAAAGGTAACCCCTTGAGGAAGCTACATGAAAGTATAAATAAGAGGAAAGGCTATCTCATTTTAATTACACTTGAGCATATTGAATATCTATAGGTGACTGAGGTAACCAAAGTATATCTAAGCCAAATTTCAAAGGGAAGGTGAAGTAAAGAAGGCCAAAATTCAAGGGAGGATAAATTATTTTGATGATGTTTTCAAAGGTATGTTATTTACAAGTCATCTCACCATTTTCGCAATAAACTTTTATCTAGAATATTCTTACCTAAAAATATATCAAAACTCATACCATTATCCATCAAACAAACTTGGGTCCATTACCCAAACCTTTCTCCAAATTCACATGGCCATAATTCTCTAACCCTAAGGAGTTATGTGACATTCCACATACCACCGGAAATGGAATGACATGTACTATCCATATGGAATAGTCTTATATAAAAATATATCAAAACCCATACCATTATCCATAAAAAAAACTTGGGTCCATTACCCAAACCTTTGTGATACCAAAATTTTCTATCGGACTTTATCAGATTTATCAGATGCAGGCTTAGAGAAAGAGCACATAGGAATGGTTCTAGGGGGAGAAATGGTCACAGGGGGAGAATGAGTGATATGATTTCAATATTTCATAACCTTTTTTCTATCAATTCCAAAGGGGGATATTGTTGATTATTTGGGTTGGTTGTCATTGATGTCAACCCTTGAACAAAGTCCGATATCAAAATTTTGATAGCACAAAGGTTTGGGTAATGGACCCGAGTTTTTTTTATGGATAATGGTATGCGTTTTGATATGTTTGTTAGTAATAATATTATAGATGGATAGTACATCCCATTCCATTTCTAGTGTTATGTGGAATGTCACATAACTCCTCACGGTTAGAGAGTTATGGCTATGTGAAGTTGGAGAAAGGTTTGGGTACTGGACCGAAGTTTGTTTGATGGATAATAGTATGCGTTTTGATATGTTTTCATGTATGAATATTCTATATGGATAGTACATGTCATGTAATTTCTATTGTTATGTGTAACGTCACATAAATCCTCATGGTTAGATATTTATGGCCATGTGAAGTTGGAGAACCCTCATGAGCCATCTAGAAGCCCCAAAAGGTCAAAGTAGTCAAACTGGTTTAAGATATTTTAGAAGGTAAATAATAAAGTGAAATGATGAGTGTACTATAATTAAAAGTGAATACAAAAGAAATTATTTAAATAATAAAGTTAATGGAGAAATTAATAAGTGGACAAGTGGTTAGAAGTGGGTTAACCCTAAAATAAGGAACGTGGGTTAAGATGGTTAAAACATAACCCCTTGAGGAAGCTACATGAAAGTATAATAAGAGGCAAGGCTCTCTAATTTTAATTAGACTTGAGCATATTGAATATATACAAGTGAATGAGGTAACAAAAGGATATCTAAGCAAAATTTCAGAGGGAAGGTGAAGTAAAGAAGGCCAAAATTCAAGGGAGGATAAATTCTTTTGAGATGCTTTCTAAGGTATGTTATTTACAAGTCATCTCACCATTTTCACAACAACTTTTTTCTAGAATTATTCAAACCGTGAAATTGGGAGGACATTGAGGAAACATATCCAAGTGGTTGTGATACACATTTCATCTTGTGGGTCATTATAGTTTTGGAGCTACACGTCGTGGAAAATAGGGTTTGTATCTAGTCCTGAAACTAATCTAAAACAAGTGTTTCGGGTAAAAACGTCATAAATTATTCATAACAAATCCAAATTCAGTAATACCAAATGTATTGTTTAGAGTACAATATTTATTATTCCATGCACAATTTTCATATCCATACAAAAAATATTTCGTGTGGGGCATGCTCTACAAGTTCACTCTCTAGAATAAGCCAGAATTCAAGAAGGTATGCCGATTTTGCTATAACTCATTTTTTGAGAGGTTCCAAGTAGTGAAGTCTGGAAGAATTGCATTAACGACTCTGAAGAACATTATGTACCATTTTCATATCTTTATTCATTACATGTACATAGTTATAATTATTCCAAATTAGGGTTTTTGACTAATCCAAAATTAGTCATGTGAGACTAAAGTAAAGTTTGATAAAATTCTAGTCTCTTGTTGTTAAAATTAAGGAAGGTTTTCAGGTCTGTGATCATATAAACCAAGTCTATTATAGAGTTACAAATCATATTTGGATGATGAAATTGATGAGGCATTTTGGTTGAGGTATGTTACGGATAGAGCTTGTATAACAGTGAGGTTGTGGCACATGGTTTGATGTAATTGTTTATGGTATTTGGTTATGGATAGTGTGATGTATTTCTAGAGAATTTTTGATGGTTATATTGGTATATGTATTTGGTATATGGTTGAGGTACATGTTTGGTACATGGTTGAGACAAGTAGTTGATGATTTGGCACATACATGAGGTGTATAGTTGATGATGTTGGTACATCTTGATGAGTGATAGTTTATGTGTATTTGATGCATGATTGGTACATATTTGGTGCATGGTTGATCGTACAAGTTTAGGTACATATTGGTGCATGGTTAATGCACTTGTTTATAGTACAGGTTGATTATAGGTTATTTGTACAGGTTTGGTGCATGGTTGATGCACTTGTTTATGGTACAGGTTGAGGTACAGGTTGATGCATGGTACATGTTGGCACGTGTTATTGGTATAGATTGTTACAAGTTGTTTTGTGTAGGTTGATTGGTACATGTTTATAGTAGTATATCTCACAGTGATAGTGTGACAATGGTTCCATCATTCTACCTCTATGTCAGGGCGGTCGGATGGTGCAAGGATAGGTGGTTGTAGCTAGAGAAAATAGGGGGTTGTAACCTCCTTCTGGTTGTAGCCATAGAATTGGGGAGTTGGAGCTTCCCTCATTTTGTAGCCTAATAAACTAGGGGGTTGGATCCTCCTTCCAGTTGCAGCTGGAAAACAAGGGAAGTTGGTTCTTCCAATGAATGTAATTCTTAAAGACATATAAGAAAAAACATTATGTGATTTTATCCCTCTTTAGGTTTCCACGTAAAACATTGGTGTATTGTGTATGTGTATGATTGTTCCTTTGTTCATTGTTTATTTACTCTGAAACTATTGGATGATAATGTTGCATTGATATAACACTTGCATTTTATGGTGAAAAAGGATTAAATTTCTCTATTATTGATTCACCCCCCCCTCTTATTAATCCAACACATAACATATAAGACATACCTGGGAACCTTCGATGTGTTTTCCTTACCAACAATCCTAGAAAAAAGACATACAACTTCCTAGTATGGATTTGTTAAGTCTGTAATGTCAATTTGGTGGGATGCGATTTTATTAGTGAATGAATGCATCTACCATTTCCTTAGAATAGAAACCCTTCCAAAATTTTCATTCATGAAGGAATATATTTCTTTAACCTTTAACATCTGAGTTGGTGCAAGGATTCTTAACATATTTCTAAATGTGGTAGGCACCAAAGATATAGGTGACTTATCAACTTTGTTCACTCTGACAATCTGATGCTTGGCATAAAAAAATTTAGAGCACCAATGGATTGCTTCTTGGAAATCATATGCTTCAAGAATGCAACTAGCCTGGGAAAAAACCTAATGTCCATACTTTATAACCCCCCCTATGAGTGATCCTCCATCCTTAAATACCACTTGTAGGCTACAAACCCATGAAATTCCCCATCCCCTTGAGATACACTATTCAATGTATCTCCATAATAAAATTCATGAGTCTTTATAGAATCCATCCTCGATCATTTACCTATGAACTATAGAACTCTAAGCAATATGCTCTTAATTAATAGCAATATCTCAAGTTTTCCCATGTCTATCCATGAAATTCATGTGGCATGATTTTATTCACTAAATTCTCACCACCCTAGTGATTTTCATTATTCTTCTAAGGGACATTTATGAATGTGGGCCGATGGTACTTTGCAAAATGTTTAGAAATAAAATATGGTGCACTCCAATTATTTTCTATCCACACTATTCAAAGTTGGAGTTATTGTCAATTATTTGCACACATTTATGAAGAAGAATCATATAGACTCGTTCATATCCAAGGGTGGATACCTTCCTCCTTTGTACATATTTGTTTACCCTAACTCTTGGATTATTCACTCTCTATTGATACTTTGTTGCAACAGTTCCAAGGGTGAAATCGTGCCCTTCTTTTGGGATTTCCTCCATGTTCTTAACGTTGAGATAATGTACAAAACTCTTATGTTAATTTTGGGTGAAGGTTTAAGCTATTTTCATGATGCTTTTATCACTCATATTAAATATTTTACATCTGATAGATGAACCTTGGACACATATAAACTTCTTGTATTCCCTTAGATTCCACGGTTGAGGCTTCCTTCAACCCGACCACTATTTCCGACAAACACTTATTCGACTTATATGGAGCCATCTCAAAAGAATCAACAAGGAGATGGAAGAAGGTACTCAAAGAAGGAAGTTGGGTCGAGAAACTAAAACAAGAGAAAAATAAAATCTTGAAGGAATGCAGAGAAGAAGTCAGATTGCATGAGGGGATATAATAGATACCAGAAGCACAAAACTCCTTAGAAGGCTTTAAAGAGCTAATTGATAGAATGACCAAAACTAGTATAGACTATCAACAACAAGTAGTGGCCCTGAAAAAAAAAAAAAAAAGAAGTCGAACAACAACGTGACTTAGCCACCAAAGAAATTCAAACATCTCAGGAGCAAATGGACATTGCCTTAGAAATAGAACAAAATAATATGAAAGGATTCAAGAAAAACATAGATAAATTAACCAAACAAGCTAGCACACTGAATTCTATGGTAAGTGAATGGCTTATCCATTTTGCAGATGCATTTAGTAAATTTTGGATACAAGAGGTTGCAGTCGACAGTATAGAAAGAGAAAGAAACTTGGAAACTGATAGAAAAATAAAACAATCCCTCACAACACAGATGGAAAAATAAAAATTAATGGAGCTACAACTATCACAACAAGAATATGAATGGCAGAAGGAGGGACACAAAGTGCAGTTGGAAACCAACTAAGCAGCTATTCGCCTCAATCAACTAATATATAAAATGTAGGCCACAGATTAACAATTTGACCAACAGTCGGGTTCATTCCAGACATCAAGTATAGAAGAGAAAGTCAATCTGGAAGCATAGCAGATGATTGGCACATGGTGTGACTTCATCCAACAAACAAAGCAGTCAAACCCCAACATTATTCATACCACCTTCAAAGTCAGCACAAAAAGAGAAAAGTGAAAGGAATTCAATGAATCCATGAGGGGAAGTCCAGGAACAACACAACAATCAGAAATAGTGCTTTAAGTCGGTCTACCACATGAAGATTTTGTCTCTTCTTCTTACATCTCTCTCTCTCTCTCTTTCTCTCTCTCTCTTCATCTTCTACTTCTTAATATTGTAATTTTGTAATTAGAGTCTCAAAAAAAAAATTTATATAAGCCCCACTTGCTTGGGACAAGGAAGGAATTGAGGTGGGGGGATATGTTGTAAAGGCTAGTCGACTCTTTCGACTAGACCCGACAGTCGACTAAGAACTAATCCGATAGTTGCAACTTCCTAAAATAGAGATAAATAGACAAGAACATGAAAGCTCAAATAGCTTCATGTGAGAGGTTTTATATATAATTGTGTTGTATCGTCATATCATCATATCATATAATAAAGGATACTTGTGTATGTATTTATCTATGTCTATGTGTGTGCATACATCTTTAACTCTCCCTACTTTTCCCTAGATTACAACATTGGTTCCGTTCCGTGTGACTTGAACTTGGAGAGGGTCGTGTGACATGAACTTGGAGATGCTCGTGGAAGGTTGTTGTTGTGATGTTTCTTGACACGTCAATATTTCTCATGGATGCTTGTGGATGCTAATCATCCTGCAAAGAAAACCGGAGGAAGCACATGAAATGAGGATTTTACTCTTGTTGTTGGTTTTACGCTCGTCGACTACTCATGGATGCACGACTAAATAAACTATCGACTGGTGGAATGCATCCAAGAGATCCGAGAGCATGAAATTTTGGTCGAAGTTGAAACCTTCAAGGAAGAGGGGATGGACATAAATAAATTGACTTGGAGATTTATTGAATGGACATAATCCGAGAAGAAGAAGAAAGGAAACGCAAAGAGCCACTGGAGATTTATTGAATGAACATAAATAAATTGACTCGACAAAGTTGTCAACCAGAAATGAATGTCATGAGATTGGGTTGACTGGAAATTTTCACAATGCTCATGCTCGATTGCTATCCAAGAGCTCGAAAACTAAAGAATAACCTGGACATGGAGATGTCTACTTGTGAGTCGAGGAAATATGCCAGTCGAAATACTTTGTCGCTAGATCATGCAATGACGGTCGACCCTCTCAACTCGGACGACTAGTCGGATTGGTTGCCTACTAAACGCTCCGACTAATCAATTACCCAGAAACCAAAAAATCATGAAAGAAATAAAATATTAAAACTAGTGGAGAGAAGTATTCAAGTCGATTGATGGTTTGCAATATTTAATAGTGAAAGCATGTCAAGTTGTTTATTCTTGACAGTGGACTCACCCAGCGATAGAAATTCAGAAGATAGTGACCATGAGGAGGAGCTCGACGTAGGAGCTCTATCGTCCATGCTTTCTCCTTTATAACTTAAGCTGGATTTGTTCCGGGTCAACGTTTTCGAGCGTTCAATGTAGTCGATTTGATGTGCATGTGAGAATCAACTTTGAGCAGGAATCCAATGTTGGGAAACTTCGACTCCGAGCAATCCAATGTTGGGAAACTTTCTTGACCAATCTAGAGCAGCGCCGACAGAAGAATTTTGAATTTGCGTTGGTTAAACGTGGTATTTTTTTAGTTTTTTTTTGTCCGAATTTGGTGATGTAAATTTTGATAAAATCGCTATTTTTTGTTGTTTAAATTGCATTTCTGAATATATAAATGGATTTAGGGTGATGAAAAACTTATGGAGCACTTGGATTATACAAACTTAACTATTCAAATCTAGAAATCCAACTATTCATCACCAGATTTCGGGCAAAATCAAACAAAAAAGGTTACCCAAAAACCTCAAAAAAAAAAATAGAACGTTTACACTACTGCTTTTTGAATGCAGAGACTAAGTCTACACTTAGGTGTGAGTAATCTACATAAAGATGGTTTCCAAAGTAGAAGCTAATGTGTGTTGAAGGAAATATGATGTTGGTGGAGGAAATACTAACGATGATAATAAATGGAGCAATCGACCTAATAAGATTCCCCACGCATGTTTGCTACTCACACGGTCATCTCTTAGTTGGAGAAACTAATGCATTGTCCGATGATTGAATATTGAAGTGATCAAGGACACTTTGCATGGATACATGGCAACTTCTATGTTCGGAATTAGATCGATGACTGCGAAAAGGTTGCCAACTGAAACATCATAAAGAAAATAGGATTGGTCCTTTCATTACAACTATCCTCATCACTTTTATCATTAACATGCATACTTATATTTATGTGGGAGTCACGGGAGCTTTCTAAAAATGTAAAAACTTGTAATAAATTTGTGAAAAGGTCCCTTATAAAGTAAAAGAAAAGGAGTTGTTTTAGAAGTTACTAGAAAAAAAAATTCATGAAGGGAACGAGTTAGTCACGTTGATTCAACCCATAGGCGAAGTTAGTCGAGTCTAGAATTATAATTCTAGTTGAATTCAAGAGTAGCTAAGTCGAAAAACAAATATATATATATATATATATGTGTGTGTGTGTGTTTTTTTGTTGATTGCAAATCAATTAATTAAGTCAAGATTGAATGTAAAATCTAAGTCAAAAATGGAGTTTAGAGAAGGGAGATGGTTAAACATGAGTCATAAAGGCAGGTGATCCTCTTTGCCATTGTATGTAAGTCAGTTTTTAAGTTTACAAAGAACTGGAAAAGCGTATTTTCTATTGAGTTATGTTATAAGTTGGTAGCAAGTTATCCCTCATGTAATATAAGTTGTAAGACTCCCTACAACAACAAAATCATATTAAAGAGAAGAAGGAAGACAAGACTGACAAGTAGTAGAGAAATGAACACATAACAGTTAAAAGAGCATCAATGATGAAGAACACATTGGCAGCAGATAAAGGCATGCAAGGAGAGACACCCTCAAATAGACACAAACACACGAAGAGATGAAAATAAAAGATGATGACAGAAGAACAATTGATTTTATTGAACCCCCCGGTGTAAAAGTTGAAGAATAGTTCATGAGTTGTGACCTCTGAAGCTAGAAAGAGGAGAAATGGTAGGTTGGATGAGGTATGGATCTCCACTGTAGGGTGTTGTGTAGGTGTGAGATCATCACAGGATAAGCCATTCACCACTCTGAAGGCACCAGAGAGAACTGCAACAATAGGATCAAGAGGACCATTGTTGGGTGGAAGAAAATCCCTGCGAGACTCACTGACTGCATAAGCATTTACCAGATTGAAGACAAAGGCTGAAGAGTAGCAGGTCATTAGTTATATGCACACTTTCTCGGGATGAGAAAGGAATTGGGTGTGGGGGCCTCTTAGGCCCTAATAGTCATCACATATATGTTATTAGACATTAGACTACATGATAATATGTAATAAAGAAAGAATATATGTAACAAGTGGATAAAGCTAAGTAAATGTTTGTAACAAGTGGTAAATGTAACTAAAAAAATGATTATTTGGAGCATTTGCAACTGCTCCAACCATTTACCTATTGTATAAATAACCCTAAAGATGGAATACAAACTTGGAATGGAATTTTGTCCCCACATTTATCTCCTTCTTTCTTGGGATTATGTGTGTCTTGATGTGTATTCCAATCTAGTCACTCTTGGATGACTGCCTCATTTTCCTGGACTACAAAAATATGGTCGAGGATATGGCTCCTTAAGGATGGGATATGATCCTAAGATGAAGCCATAGCATAGGGGTTGAACAAAACCAACCTCATCCCAAGAGATCTGACCCTTAGGAAAAGGTGGAGGATCCCCAATTTCTCTCTAACAAGATTGGTGCTCCCCAAGAGTTGAACACAAGGCTCCATTATATAGATTGGCTCTCCTATAACATGTCAAGGGGGCTCCATTCCATGAAGTGGAACTCCCCCAACATGGCCAAGGGGTGCCACCCTTCATAAATGCCCAAATTTGGTTGAATTTTCCAAGAACAAGGTGTGTTTCTGTTGTCAAATGAGAGGGATTCTTCTTCCAACATGACTTATGGATTGTGACAACTGTTTTCATGGTGTCAAGGGGATGCAACACTTGGAAAAGTGAATGCGACACTAGGTAAGGTGCATATGACACTTGTGACAATGCATGTGACACTTAACAAGGTGCATATGTCACTTTGTGACACTTGCAACACTTAAGTGTGACATTTTGGCGTGTAACACTAGTGACGAACCAGTCGACACTTGTGCCAAAGGTATGGGCCAAAGGGTTGGAACAATATGGCATACTAAATCAATTTGACATTCCACACTTCGGCAGGAGCCAAGAGGTGAATGCATGTGTCCAGATGTTGCTAACATGTGTGCATGGTAGTTACTTATGGATGGACAGGCCTATTTCTATAGACACCGATCTCATTGTCTGAATCATGGGCTTACCATCACAGGGGGGGAGATACCACCTTGCTTTTTGTAGACAAAAATAATGGCAAGACTCTGTCAAAGTCCATGAGGGAGAAATTTTTCTTAGTCAAAGGGGTGCGTGGGTTGAACGTACCAATTAGCTATGACCCAACAATAAGAATTGTGACGCAAGAATTGGCGTGCAATTTGATGAGAAAAAGAAGGAAATACCAAGTGGTCGCAGGTGTGATAGTTGTGGTTGAGAAGTGTGTAGAAGGGGTATAAATGAGTTGGGGCCCATTTTTACTTAACCGGTTCCTCATCGATTGCACAAATGCACATGATAGAGGCATGGGAATCCACTATTCCTAGTTTTTAATTCTGATTGTATTCACAACATGGAATGAACCCGAAGATGCACAGTTTCTGGGTTTAAGAGGTAAACCATGCTTGGCCACCAAGTATCATAACTTTTGGTACACGATGAACAAGAGAAGAAAGATAGACACCAACATTGAGTTATTTCTGTACAACGAAAGGATTAGGAGGTGTATCCAGAATACACCGTGCATTTTTCCACAACTTGTAGAGGTGTACACATCGATTACGCAATTTTTGGTAGGTCAACATCACATATACATACAAGCAAAGAAATACTCGAGAGAATAATGGGTCTAGACAAAGTACACAATTACAGAGGAAGACATCCAACTAATTATGCAGGATTGAGACCCAAACTAGAAGGTTCCTATGAATGAAACAGAGACAAAGCACCCTGAAAATGAAGAAGAATACCAAGGCAATGGTCAAGGAAATAGAAAAGGCGATGGTGCAGGGGATGTGTAGGAGACAGTACCAGAAGAAGGGGAAAAGAGGAAAGAAAGGGGTAAGGGGACAAAAAATTCTGCGCAAAAGAGGATGAAATCCCATAAAGTACCATCTATCTACACTTCGACGGGCAATGATATCGATGGAATCGACTACTAAGTGAGGGATGTTATAGAAGAGGCAGCTCAAAAAACGTTGCGGAAATAAGAAGAACTAGACCAGAAGGTCCAAGAACAGTTAATGACATTGCAGCAGCTCTGGGAGGAAGTAAGGAGAGCACCAGAGCGAAGATTCGATGAAGGACCAACAACAAGCACGATAGGGGAAGTAGGGGGCACCACTTCTTACTTGAAAATGATAGCAGTAGCGCACAGAGTTTTGAATATATCGTTATATACAATTGAGTTCCCCATGCCAGAGATGTAGGAAAAAGAAAGAGTATTAAGTCACCTAGACTTATTCGTTTCACAGATTTCCATAGGAGCACTACAAGGCTTACAGACAGGTATTGTGCAGGAAATAAAGTTCCACGCAGAGCCAATGTCCAAGGATTTGGCTAAGGTAATGAAAGATAAGGAAGAGTTGTAGAAGGATTATATGATAGTTGTGCAGAGGAAGGATGAGGCCAAGAAAAAGGCTGAGATGATATGGAAGGAGAAGGATGAGGTTGAGCAAAAGGCAGAGAGGATATAGTAGGTCGTCCAGAAACTATATAAGGAGATTCCAGAGGTGTCGATGGTGGTAGAAGCCACACTGGAGGAACATGTATCCAAAATTAGTGATTTCATTCAAGGATTACGCACTAGAATCAGAAATTTTGAAGTGCGCACTACACCAGGGACACCACTTGAGGAGAAGTAACAAAGAGAAAGAACAACCATAACCTTAGTAGAAAGCATTAAGAGTCTAGATGAGGAATGCATGAAGTTATGGGAGTAAAGCACACATCTTTGGACAAAGTCGACGTAGGATCTGATGATGAAGGTCGTTCAGGAAAGATTAAGGAATGCACATGAGAAGGTGTAGAAGGCCATGAATAATATAAACACATTGCCACCATGTGAGCACATAGCAGCCATCCTGGCGAACAAGAAGTCATACAACAAGATAGAACAACTAAGGGAAGAGTAGAAGATTCTCACACAATGATTGGTACCCCTGCAGGATGAATGATCCAGATTTATGAGCGTAATGAAATGAAACAAATATTTATAACATTAACATATATATACAAATAATAATAACAGAGATACAGTGAAACTTAACTTCTATTCAATAAATAAATCCACTGAAACTGTAAAATGCAAAATGAAATAATCTTGCTCAAATGGTGGTATCTAATCTTTGAGAAGAGATGTGGTGGCTATGTGCATCCATCTAAGCACATTACAATGAGGCCTCTAGGACTTTTTAGCATCAAGAAGTAATCAGAAAACCCTATACATCCAAAAACCTAACCCTAGGAGATGAAGCATCAAAATTCATGTGGGCCTTGATGGGGTAAGTTGGTACATCAACTTCTGGAGGTCATAAATTTTGCATACGATCTTCATTTTAGACGCACAATAACCCATTGAAAATATTTATCCGAGGAATACACATTTTTCCATCACACTTTGAATTTATCTATAGTGTGACTGTGGCAATCCCAAAAAACGTTGTTTAGGGCCTCAAAACGACCCCAGAAGTTTAGGACCCAAAAATCTAGAAACAAACTGCTAAGATGAAAACTATATGTGAGCTAGTTGGAAGAGGTGGGTGGCCACCAATATCCACTTGGATTTATCCTCCCTTCTTAGGAAGCAATGGTCTCCATTTCATTAAGTTTCTCCATCTCATGAGGAAATTTCTGCTGAATTTGGCCTCGGGTCATGAGCCACTTTCCTTGGTGCAAGAGCTACCCCACTTTGACAACATGATAAAGTTGAAGCTTTTGTTGGTGAGTACTCTTGACCTGTGTGTCCATGATATGATCATTGGATGCATGTTCCATGCAGTTAGGTTTGATCTCTGTCGGTTTCAACTATTTTTCTATCTCTGAGATGTCCAATAATGGTGTAAAGTATGGTCGAAGGAGGTCCACATTAAACATTGGGTGCAAGCTAAGGAAGGGGAGAATATTGAGCTCAAAATAATTGTCACCCACAGCCTTAGTGATGGTGTAAGGTCTATATGAGAGTGGAAGAAGCTTCATATGGGTTCCTATAAGGTTTTCTTTCTGCAAATAAAACAAAACTTTATCGCCCATGTGAAACTTGTGTGGCACCTGGTGTTGATCATGGAACTGTTTATACTTGACATTGGACTTCTACAAAATATCCTAAACCTATTGGCAGATGTGTTGGATTCGTTCAATGAACCGGGTGGATTTTTTGGTTTCAGTTTGAGCATGGGACGATTATGCCTATGTGGATGCAAGGGGTAGTGCAACATCCATGGGACCCAATGGTTGAAATCCAAACCCAATCTAAAAGGGATTGTACTCGGTTGAGATATGTATGGATTTGTTGTAACTATGTTGAAAATAGGGAAGACTCTCATGCCATGTGCGCATATGCTTGGAATTGTACAAGCGCAAGATATGCATGATCATCCTGTTGACAACCTCAGTTTGGCCATCCATTTGGGGGTGGAAGGTCATGGATTTGGTGAGCTTGGTGTCCAACCGTGACAAGAGGATCAACCTTAATGTGTTGAGGAAGAAACTGTCTCGATATGAGAATATGGTTTATGGTATCCCAAAATGTACCCACACTCATTCGAAGAAGAGCTTGGTAGTTGCCTCCACTGTGATGCTCTTCTTGCAGGAAACAAGAATCGTCATCTTGAAAAACTAATCAACAACCACAAAAACACAGTCATTTCCCTGTTTGGTTGAAGGAAGCCCTGACATGTAGTCCATTGATATGGATTCCCAAGGCCTGTCAAGAGTAGGAAGAGGGGTGTACATGCCGTATTTGTTAATGGTTGGTTTGGAAATGGAGCAGGCCATGTAGGACCTGATATACTTGTTGGCATATTGTCAAAGTTTCGACCAATAAAATTTTTGTTGCAACACTTCCACTGTCTTTTCTACACCGAAGTGTCTTACCACCCAATTGTAGTGAGCTTCCCAAATAAGCTTCACTCTCTCCCTTGATGGGACGTGAATATGGCCCATATGGCACAACAAACCATCCTGAAGATGGAAATTAGTGACAATTGTGTTTGTGCCTAGAATATGGTAGGTAATGATGAAGTCAGGATCTCTCTCATAGATTTGGGGCCATCTAGAAGTCTCATGCTCGAAGGAGTGTACTACCATGGTTATTGATGCAACTGGAGGTCGAGTGGGGAAATCAACAACGTGTTTGGTGATCCCTATATTATAATTGATGTTGATATGGAACCATTGCAAGTATAAGGACCACTTCCGAAGGTGGTCATTCTACAATTTTCCTTGTGTATGCGTGAACTACAGAGGCTTATGGTCAGTGTGGATGATTGTATCCTTCCTAAGAATGTAATTCCTCCACTATCGGTAGGATGGTACAATGGAGTACATTTATTTTTCATAAGTGGGGTACTTACAGATTGTATCTGATAGTGTCTCACTATGATAGGACACGAGATGTCCATGTTGAGTGAGAACGATACCCACAACATAGTCTAAAGCATTTGTCTCAATCTCAAAAGGATGTTGCAGGTCGAGTAATGACAACATCTGGGATAAGCACAAATGTTGTTTCAAATCATCGAATTCCTTCTATTGCAACTAGCCCCACAATAAATTTTCCTTTCCACCACTCCTAGTCATTTGGCTAAGGACCGATGCAATGTGGGATAATCCCAACACAAACCTGAGATAGAAATTGGCAAGGCCTAAGAAGCTTTAAAGCTTAGTGAGTGTGGTCATGATTGGCCAGTCATAAATGACCTGGATCTTGGCTAGATCGACATGAACTCCATGTTCATCAACAATGTATCCTAGGTACTAGACCATGTTCATGCCAAAGAAGATTTTTTCCAAATTTGCATATAGCTTGAGTTGTCGTAGAGTGTGAAAAACTTGTTGAATATGATGCAAGTGTTCTGCCCAAATATTTTTGAAGATGAGGATTTCATCCAAATACACCACCAAAAAATAATTGGTGAAAGACTGCAAGATATCATCCATTACCCTCATGAAAGTTGTTGGGGAAGTTGTCAAGCCAAAGGGCATGACCAACCATTCAAAAAGACCTTCTTTATACTTGAAGACAGTCTTCCATGCATCGATCTTCTCTATTGGGACTTGGTGGTAGCCATACTTCAGATCATTCTTATTGAAGTATTTCCCCCCCTTGATCTAGTTAACAAGATTTTCAATTCATGGAATTGGGTACTGGTTCTTGACTGTGATTTTATTTAGTGTCCGGTAATCAATGCAGATTCACTAGGTATTGTCTTTCTTCTACACAAGAATTATTGGGCTTCCACAAGGTGATGAGATTGGTCGGATGTGCCCCCTTTTGAGAAGCTATTGGATCTGGTGCTTTATTTCCTCATATTTTGATAGAGAGTGGTGATAGACTGGTCCATTGGGTAGAAGTTCATCGAGGGTCATATCGATTGCGTGCTTGACTTGACAGTACAAAGGTACCCCGGTGGGTGAGGAGAAGATGTCTTTGTATTCTTCCACGACCTTATCTACTTGCTTAAGTTTCATGGAGAGACCTATCATGGATGTGGCAGCAACCTTCCTCTCACTTTGATTGTGAATCACAAAGAAGAAAAAATTCTTGGTTTGAGAGATGACCTTCCTTCATTGCTTGGCAAAGATCAAGGGAATGGAAGTAGGTGGGACTACCTCGGGTATCTTGTATAATTTCCTGTCCAAAGTAACAATAAAACTAAAAGGCCTAGACTCATATACAACATGATGTTTCCATAAATAAGGTTGGGTTAAAAGAACATCAAAAAATTCAAGGGGGGCGACATCACACAATACCTCATCCTTGAAGGGATTGATTTCATAGGGTAGGTGACATTGTTGGCTGATGCGGAGATCACTCATTTGGCGGAGCCATCCGATGGTGTATGGTTGTGGGTTTCATGTTGTTAGCAGAGCCAACCACTTGATGACCTCCACTGAGACGAGGTTCTTATGGATACCTCTATCAATGATGAAGTGCAATGGAGTACCCTTCACCCACATCTGTGAATGAAATAGGTGCTCACCTTCCTATTGATCATCAGGTTCACCGGGATGGACCTTGGTGGTAGAAATGGTGGCACTAGGTTCTGAGCCAATGATCTATCTCCATGTTTATGGTTCTAACTCAGATTCAGATCCCACATCTGATTCAGAGGCTTTCACCTCAGCCACCAATTAATGATTTGAGCGAAATTCAACGGTGTTATGCCAAGGTCTCTTATGGAACTCGTACCACTTCCCAGTGTCTTTCTTTGTCTTACTATTGTCCTTCTTTGTTTGCATTGTAGAATGGTTGTCTTGATGTTGTCCATCCTTTCTCTGGCCTTTGTTCTGCAGGTTTGGGCCACCTTTTCCCTTATTTTTCTATGAGGGGTTCGCAGATCCAAATAGACGCATATTTTGTTTAATCTTATGCTTGATTTTGACAACATATCAATAGGCCACACCCAAGGATGAGATGTCCAAAAACTCCATTTTTTTCTGGAGGTATATATTTAGACCACCATGATACTTGAGCACCATATGTCGCTCATATTCTTTGATACACAACTTGGTGCGCAAGGTATGAAATACATTGGTGAACTCTGGAACTATTGGTTCCTTTCTTGTCGTTGTGTGGCCCATATTGTATATAAGTCATCATAACTTCCAACAAGGTAGTATTTTTCCTTAATAACATCCTTGAAATAACCCCAAGTGGGTGCGACTACAAAGAATTTAGATTCCTCTATTTCATTTTTCTCACAGAAAGTCTCCCACCAATCTTTGGCATAAGGGATGGCCTTAAGGAGTGAAAATGTAATATTTTCTCTATCAGAAAAGTTATGGATAGAAAAATACCCTTCTAGATGGTTTAACCATTTGTCTACAACATCCACATATATTTGACCTTTGAATACAGGAATATCAAAATTTATTTGTACCTTGAAGAGGGAGGCACCTCCGCTCAAAGAATATGTGTCGCATGTTGGCAGTCATCGAAGGATTTGCATAAAATTATCCATCATTTCATTCCTTTGTCATGTGAGGGCTTCCTAGAGCAACAATTTAAATGGATCTCCTACCCCATCGTCTCTCTCTTCTTCCCCCATGGGAGGCCTTCGGGTTCGGCGAGCCCAATCTTGCAAAGGCTCATCTCGTTTGAGTCCCAACTGCTTATACCTTGACCTCGTTGGGGACATGCACAAAGAACAAATGAAGAGCATACCTCTCTGATTTCACTAATCCAGATTTATGAGTAGAACAAATTGAAACATGGATATATAAAATTAACACATATATACAGAGAATAATAAGAGAGATACAGTGAAACTTAACTTCTATTCAATAAATAAATCTGTTGAAACTATAAAATGCAAAATGAAACAATCTTGCTCAAATGGTGGTAGCTAATCTCTGAGAAGAGATGTGGCAGCTACATGCATTCTCTTGAGCACATTACAATGAGGTGTCTAGGCCTTTTTATCATAAACAAGTAATCATAAAACCCTGGACATCCAAAAACATAACCCTAGGAGATGAAGCGTCAAAAGTCATGTGGGCCCTGATAGGGTAAGTTGGTACATCAACTTGTCGGGGTCGTAACTTTTACATACAATATCTGTTTTAGGCGCATGATATCTCGTTGGAAAGGTCTATCCAAGGAATGAAAATTTTTATATCACACTTTAACATTTTTAATAGTGTGACTGTAGAAATCCCAAAAAATGTTGTTTAGGGCCTCAGAACGACCCTAGAAGTTTAGGACCCAGAAATCTAGAAAAAAAACTACCAAGATGAAAATTGTATGTGAGCCAATTGGAAGAGGTGTGTGGCCATTGATATCCACCTGGATCAACGAATCACTCACATGCATAGGGGATTTATAAGTTTCGCAAAGCACGGTGAAGAAATAAGCACATGACAGTAAGGATAATCTCACGAACCTTAATGTGCAGGTAGTAGAGGAGATTTTGGAGAAAGAATCCAAGGTAAAGAAGGAAGTCTCTATAGAAAGATAAACCCACCAGAATTTCATCAAGTTGTGGAAGGGTGTGACGCAATAGTATCAAGTGGCTCGGGACGAGCCACGGGTGAGTGTTGGAGGCTTGTTGGATAGGCATTTTGAATAACTAAGTTTTGAAGAGAGCGTGAAAAAGTAGAAAAGGGAGCAGTTTTCAGGGTTAAAGCATAATTCAGAGCAAGTGAAAAAGAATAAAAGTATAAGAAGTAGTTCAAAATAAAAGTAGGAAAGCGACAGTTCGGCGCTAAAGTAGGAAAAGCAGCATACAGGCGCAAAAGGAGAAAAATCAACATGCTAGTGAAAAAGAAGGAAAACAACTAAGACATGTTAGGTTTTTGGGATAAGCTATTAGGGTTCTGAGCCCCAACTCTATCTATAAATATGTAATGGGTTGGGTAAGAATAGGTTGTTGAAAAAGAGATATTAGGTTGTTGAGAGTAAGGGATTAGGTTGTGTATGAGTGAGAATCCTTATTGGGGGTTTTAGAGAGGTTTTTGCAAAGAGAGAGAGGCTTGCACTGCAGAATGGCTAGGCAGGTTTGGATAGTATGATATGTTATATCTATTGTAAGCATAGTGTGAAAGCCTGAGATGGTGATTTCATGAAGATTAATATAGAATCCATCCATTGTGGACGTAGCCCAAGGATTGGGTGAACCACGTTAAATATTGTGTCTAAATGTGTTGTTTTTATATGATTTCTCATGGATGTTTTATTTATGCATGATTAGTATAGATTTTTTACTATATGATTGTTGCGTAATAATAATGAATGTTATAGTGGGGTTTTTATGTTGCAATCTATATTATAATGGTTCTACATAATAGAGTTTGTTAACTAATAAAAGGATATGAATAAATATATTGCACATAGGGTCGATAAATAGTAATCGATATGATGATAGCCTGACATCCCCTCATCCCTACAGAAACTCGATTCCTACAGCCCCAGCAGATACCTCAGGTGACACTTCACTTGCATGCAGATGATGTCAAAAGGTTCAATATCTGAAGGGTTTTTTTGTTGATTAAAGTAAACCTAGGGTATTATAACCTCGTTCCAGCATATTATTACATGGCTCAATGTCATACAAATAGTGGAGACCCCCTAACATAACATTAACCCTAAATTGTAGCTATCCTTCTCTAAATATCGACTTGTATTTGAAACACCCAAAGATTTACCACCTTCGCAAGGGGAGCATGACCATGGTATTTCCCTGCTTCTTGGTAGTCTACCACCCAATATGCATTCTTATAGGCACCCATTTGCACAATAAAATGAAATAGAAAATATCATTTAGGAATTGTTGGAGGTTGTATTCATATGTCCTAGTACTAGCCCCTACTCATCACTGATGGTCATGGTATTAAATAAGGAAGTAAATTGGCCATATGTCCTCATTTTTAGGCTCTCAATAAGTTAACCATCAAAGACAAATTCCCCATCCCAATTATTAAGTATCTCTTGGATGAACTTCATGGAGCCAAGTTTTCACTAAACTTGATCTTCATTTTGGATACTAGAAAGTACAGATGAAAGAGGTAGACATTCCTAAGACAACCTTTCACACATATGAAGGTCATCATGAGTTTTTAGAGATGCCATTTATCCTTGGAAATGATCCATTACAATTTTTTGACCCTTTCTATGTAGTTTGTTTATAGTATTATTTGACGGTATCTTCATCTACGACAAAACCTGAGATTCCCACATAGAGAATGTCGATAGAGCCTTGAAACTCATGAGGGACCACCAAATATTCTTGAAATGCTCAAAATGTTCTTTTGGGGATTCATAGGTTGAATAGTTGGGTCACGTTGTTAGTTATGAAGGACTACAAGTAGATCCCAAGAAATTTGTTGTTATGCAATATTGGCATCACCATCATATGTTGAAGAGCCTTTGAGGGTTCTTAGGACTTACCAACTACTATAGGAAGTTTGTAAAAAATTATGGAAAAAATGTTGCCCCCTTAAAATCACTAATAAAAAAGAATGCATTTGTATGGAGAAAGGAAAGGAAACATTCCTTCTTATCTTTAAAGGATTCCATGTGCACTATTCCAATATTAGTAGTTCCAAATTTTACTAAGACTTTTATATTAGAATGTGATGGCTCGCACAAAGATCCTAAGTGATTTTGATGGAAGAAGGGCACCCCTTGGCATTCATCAGTAAGAAATTATGTAATTAAAATTTTGGTAAATATACATATGAGAAAGAGATGATGGCCATCCTTCATGCAGTGGAGACCTAACACTGATACCTCATAGGAAGGTGTTTATATATCAAGACTGACTACCACATTTTGAAGTATTTTATGGAGAAAAGGTTATCATCTCCACAATAAAATAGATGGGTCACCAAGATGTTGGGGTATGATTATGATATTTTATATAAGAAGGGTTATAGAGCAACATAAACAGGTCACCAAGATGTTGGGGTATGATTATGAGATTTTATATAAGAAGGGTAAAGAAAATGTGGTGGTTGATGCTTTATCTAGGAAATTTGAGGAGGATGGATCCTTCTTTTCCTTATAATTACTTGTTTCAGATTGGCTTGAGGAATCCCATTGAGAAATTATGGAAAATGACACTATATTTCAACTCATCCAAAGGATTCAGGAAGTTCTTGAACCTCCTAAAGGGTATACATGGTAGCAAGATACATTTAGGTATAAAGGGCACATTTTTGTAGTAAATAATTCTACCTTAAAACAAAAGGTACTAGAGGAATTGCATTCATACCTATAGCAGGTTACTCTAGCTTTCATAAAATATATAAAATAACTAATATTCATTTTTTTGGGAAAGCATGAAAATAATCATGTAGCAACCTGTGACACTTGCTAATGAAAAAGGGGTGAGATAGTTAAAACACTAGTGGCGTTGCAACTACTATTGATCCCAATATTTATATGGACTAACATATCTAGGAATTTTATAGTGGGACTCTCAAGAGAAGGTAACAAATCATTGATACTAGTAGTAGCTATCCATCTTTCCAAATATGTTAATTTTTGTTCCTTAACACACCCATTTACCCACTCCTCATTTTCTCAAGTCTTCATGGATCATAATTTTAAGTTTCATGGCATGCCCACTTCCATTATTTTGGATCAAGACCCTACATTCCCCCAAAAAAATTATCATGAGTTTTTAAACTTCAGGGTACCCATAAAATCATGAGAACTTTGTATCATCCCCAAATATATGGTCAAACCAAAGTGGTCAACAAGTTCTTAGAAACCTATTTGTGATTTTTCACTTTTGAAAAACCACACCAATGGGAACAATGGCTTCCCCTTGTATAATGGTGGTACCATACCACTTATCATCAAGCTACCAAAATGAAACCATATGAATTTTTCTATGGACAAAAACCATTGTCAGTGACTTCCTATTTACCAAGTACCTCTAATATTCAAGCAGTGGATACTCCACTTCATACCAGAGAAGCCATTTTATTCACACTTAAATATAATTTGGTTATGACTCAAAATAGAACGAAACAACAAGCATAACAACATTGCTTAGTAATTTTTTTGTAGAAGCGGATCAATTGTTTCTTCACCTTCAACCATATAAACAAACATTACTTAAAGATCAAATACCCAGAAGTTAGAACCAAAGTTCTATGAACCATATAAGATCATTTAACGCATTGGAAAAGAAACCTATAAATGGTTATTCTATCACACTCAAAGGTTCATCCAATATTTCATGTTTCTTCTCTGAAGAAGGTTATGGGATGGAAGTGTAAGGTGAAAACCAACTTATTTGAACTTGGTGAATAAGGCTTCATTTGGATCTAGAAAGAAGCAATATTGTATACCAGATAATGTCAATTGCACTAGCACAAATTTCTAAAAGTGCAGATCCTCTGGAAATATATGTAGCATGAATATGCCACAAGTGAACTACTTGTGATTCTGTAACAATTTTCTCATCTTTGTGGGTCCTGCCCTAACCTCACTACCTTAGGATACCTAGGATTTAATCGATCGATGTATGTATCCATCCTCTTTGAGTAAGTCCCATTAGATAATACTAGATAGTTATTTAATGTAAAATGGTCCACTTTATAAGGCCCACAAGGTAGTTTGTACTCATTAATGATGGAACCACAAATAGTTATGGTTCTGCTACTGGGAATATATATAAAGAGAATAGGAGGCTATGTAACATTTTTTCATGTATTGTCGTATTTGTATCTTTTCTTACTAAGAGGTCACCCCACCTTAAGAGGAAAGTGAGCATCAATTTCTTTCTTTTGATTATCATAATATAAGGGCATATTTCACATATTTCATATTATTTGTCTTTTGTATCTATTTTTTTTCAATTATGTTCTTTGTATGCCTAGTTTGTGTTTCAAGTTTATTAGTTAAGGATGACTACAAAAGTTTTGGGTTTGGTTATGTGTAAGGATTTGGGTTTGCATGCTATTTCATGGCCTCTGATTCATTGTGTTTTTGGTTATATATCACACCAGGTTTTGATTTCTTCCTCTTTTTTTCTCATTTTATAGAGTGTAGAGGCATCCGTCCCTTTGTCTTCCTACTCAATTACATACATAGAATGATGTTATTTGGCATCAATCATGCCCTTTTACATGTAGCGTATCTTTCAATTTCCTTTTCTTGGCCTTCATGCATGCTTACTATGGTTGCTTTCTTTTGATAGAACTAAATGTCCCTATGCAATTAGTAGGGATTCTCACCCGTGAAAGGTACCTATTATACCTATTCGTAATATGAAACCCAATTGGTTTATGGCTCGACAAAATTTAGATGGTTTTGATTGGTTTTATCAGTTGTTTCCCATTCCACCATTTAGGTACTTTTTAAATGAAACAAATGAGATATAGCTAATCTAATATTCAAAGTGCAGAATGATGCCCAAGATAAACTAACAAAACTGATGAGGTAAACATAACACCAAATTTATTTCCTCTTTAAACCTCTAGTAAAAAGTTACTAAAGAAAAAATAAGAAATTTAAATAACCAATTGCATTAAATAAAAGTTTGGAAAAATAATAGCTAAATATAGTATTATGGTTAAGGCTATAGAAAAACAATTTGTGAGATAAACAAAGAAAGACAAATTTCTAATACATTAGAAAATTCTACACTATAAAAGAAAATGCTTACACCATTCCAAAAATTATCAAATTAGTAGAAATAGTTCTACAAATCACACATTTTATAATTGAATTCTATCTCCAAATGGCTTCTCCAACAATGGCTTCTCATTCATTAATTTTCTAAAAACATTTACAAAATTGTAAAGAAAAAAGCCTTGGATTCTCCTCATCAATACTTCATAGAAAAATCCACAAAGATGCATAAGAAAAACACCTATGTGCAATCAAATTCATCTCATTTGTGGAAAATAATAAGGGTCGTGGTGTTGAGGGGTCTAGATTCCCTTTTCTCAATGAGAGGGATTAAACCCAAGGATGAGGCCCAATCAGACTCCTCCCTATTTGATGTAGAATAATCCTCTGGGTTAATGGTCTGACAACCGTTCGATGGGCTTTTAGAGTTGTTAAATTTAATTCCTTTGTTTCTTTTCCTATTCTCTACGTTGGGTTTTATTTCTACGTAAAGGGGAAAACTAATGTGTTTCAAAGAAACTTCCCTAGGGATAACCTTCATGGTACGACAAAAAAAAAATATGTGAGGCTTCAAAGAAACAACTCTCATAACCAATAACTAAAAAAAAAGAAAGGTGTGAGAGAATAAAATGGATTATTTCTCTTAAATATAACTTTTTTAAAGAAATATGAACATAGAATAAAAGAATAACTCACTTATATACTTCCAAGAAATAATTCCAAGCAAGATCTAGTTAAACTATCATCCTGACAAACATGTAATTATCCAACTGTAATTATATCAAAAACCATGAAATAATTATGTGATTGTTGAATCTTGAATAAAGCCAAATACTTACTATAAAACAAATTAAAAGAGATTTGAAACTAATACCAACAACGTACACAATTAACAAGTTAACTTGATAAAATAAGAATTCTTACTAGACATCATAGACATGATGATTGAGAGTAGAACAATCAACCCTCTAATCACAACACGTAGTGGTTTGGTAAAACTTCTTTGGACCCTTAGGATCTTCTCTATTAATTGTGAAATAATTATCAATTTATTTAAAATTTCAGTTCGCCAAAGGTCCTTTCTATGAAGGTGACCCATTTATTTATACAAAATTGAAAAACTAAAAATAGTAAATGAGCAACTAAAAATAATTGAACCCAAAATAGAGTCAAGATGGCTCAGGAAATTTGGGAGTTTTGGGGATTTCATTCTCATCCAAATACTCAGACCATCGTGAGCAGAGTTGAACACATCTATCACCATATAGAAAATTGTGTTGATCTATTGGCATGCTCAATGCATGCTTTCTATTTATAAAACGACATGTTTACTTAACCATTATGCTTGTTAATTGGTCCAATTAGTCGATGGTATTGATCTTCTCAACCACATACTTCTTCATGTGCCCTCTTTCAACTCTCGATTTATTTTGTACCTCTCCCTTGTACTCATCGACACTTCTCTGCAAACCTACTAATTCTTCTTCTATCGACCGAAAATATAATGGGGATTTATATTTTTCCCAAAGCAAATTACATGTTTCCCATTCTTCCTTGACTCTTTCCTTTGGTTCCTCCACAATTCTTGCCCAATTTTTTGTGTCCAAATGCATCTAGGAGAGGCACTCTTCAGATACAATTTATGTATCATGGTCTTAGACACCTTTCTCCCTCTGGACCTATTGGAGGAATTCAACTTTGTCTAGTTCTCTGGCTCCCTTTTCATCCCATCTAAGGACTTCCCTATATGTGATCCTGACAAGTAGAGATTCTTCCTAAAGCCCAAGTGCCTTTATCACCAAATCATCTTGAATTGATAGATTCTTTCCATACTCTTCCAAGAGATCCTTCCTTAGATTTTCTTCTCCCCCCACCTCTTGATAATACTATACCTGATGTTTGTGAAAAACTACCTCATGTTTCACCTACTCCAACTCTCTTTTCTCTGCTACAACTTGTTCTAACAAGGCATGGGAGAAGGCAAGTCCAATTGAAAATAATTCACTCATCTTGGCCATTTTGGTATCCAGGATTACTTCTTCTAATATGAAAGGTACACTCTTGTCTAATGGTGTCCTCCTCTTCCTCTATGTCTTATTAACAATATACCTCATCTTTTGGTCAAATCAAAAGACTCGAGATTGACCACCTCCTCAAAAGATTGAGGAATAGTTTGATCGCCACACGACAAGATATTACTTAGACTTCCAAGGGTATTCCTAGAGATGGGGTCTTGACTTTATTCCTTGGATGGAGAATCATTTCCTGCCTCTTTAGTGTGTGTGTCAATCCTTGCTTCCTCTCTAGAGGCCTCCTTTGTTTTATCTGGGGTTTCCTTCTCCTTATTCTCCTCAGCTAATGAACCTCCAAGTGTTGGAGCAGGAAATTTTGGGACCCTTTTTGGGAATCGCGCAGGAGAAAACTGCAAGACAAGTTGGATAAGGAGTAGCACGCATGGAAGAAAGGAAGGAAGCTAGCACATTTTTAGGGGTCAACGCACGTGAAAGGAAGAAGATAGTTAGAAGTTAGTTAGGCCTTTTGGTCCATTTTGTAATGGGATAAGCCCTAATGTAAATGTATAAATATGTATGGGTTTTGGGTAGAAAGTAGTTTTTTTTGGAGGGAGCATGTTATGGATGAGTTAAGAACTAAGTGTGCATTATATGCGCAAACGACAATGACATATTGGGTAGAACTGAATTGTCATATATGAGTGCAATGCACACCTTTTGTAAGGAATGATTCATGATAATAAAAAAAGAATCTTGTCATTGTGGACGTAGCCCAATTTTGGGTGAACCACGTTAAATATGGTGTCTTTGTGTTTTTCTATGGTGTGTTTGTTTATTGTGCGCACTTAGTGACTGAATGATTAATATGAATATTTTATATGATGTTTTTGCACACATGATAAATGGTATAATGAATGAATGTTAATTATGAAGAATATGATTAATCTCTCTTGTTCCTCCATGACTGTGGAAACTTGGTTCTTGTAGTCTTCATAGGTACCTTGGGTGATACTTCACCTACTTCCAGGTGATGCTGAAAGGTTCGGTATCTTTAGGGATTTGTTGGTCAATTAATGTTGAACCCTCGTTCTGTCCATTGCATTCCAACAACCCAACCCAATGAATAGGGGCTAGGATGATTGTTAACCTCTAATCCAATATTGTTGACCAAATCCGCTACTACGAGATTATCATGTGAACCTGAGTTGAATAGAGCATATATCTTAGTCTTCTTGACCTGAATCTTGATGTGGAAGAGCTTGGTCATTTCCTTCTCCTCTTGGTGATGAAGGCTACTCAGATTCACCTCCTTCTAGACATATGTGCAGACAATCTTGTCATAAAAAACCGAGCTACTTTCAACCTGATTGCTTGAATCTTTGGCTAGAAGGTTTTTTTTCATTCTTTACTTCTTGCAATTCTTCGGGTTCAGCTCTGGGTGTAGTTTACAACAATTTTCCTTGGTGTGACCATCAATGTTGCAATGATTGATCCAGATTATTTTCGGCACTAAATGAGAGAAGAGATATGATAAAGAAATGTGAAGAGATATCTCCGACATCCAATAATATAAAAAAAAATATCAGAGATGCAACCACAAAAACAAAGATACATTAATATACAATTTCTATTAATGAGTGAAATGTACAAAACTTTAGAAATACAGAGTGAAAGACTCTCTAGAATGGTGGCAGCTTATCTCTGAGAAGAGATGTGATGGCTACTCACATTCGCAAGAATATTATTTTACAATGAGGCTCCAAAGTCCTTTTTATCATAAAGAAAATCCAAAACCCTAACCCTAGAAGATGAAAAGACAACAATTTTGTGGACCCCATTTTGGGTAGTTCGGTGTATCAACTTCCCGAAGGTGAGATTATTGTTGGTCGATGTTGGATTGTCATGCTTGATAGGAATTACAATGTTATTTCCCTATAGATATTTTTGGGTTGAGTTATGTGAGATATTTCAAAACCATCCCATAAGAATTATCCTGTGTGGTCTCATACCCCCAACTCAGGGGTCGCCTCTACAAAAATGTTCCTATGGTTGGGTGGAAAAGAATTTGCTTGCAGCGAGTTGGTGTATAAATACAAAAAAATATAAGGAGATAGTCATGTTGTTTTTACTTGCTTGTATTCATCTTTGTTATGAATTATCTAGATGCATTGGGTAGATTAGGAAAGATTTATAATGTTACCAATAATATCTTAGATGCTTGGATGGTATGGATGCTTGTCTATGTGTTTAGTTAACTAGATGCATTTTTCCTTTCATATAAGAGGAATTGTCATGTTACTAATTATGTTATAATAGCTGGGTAAACATAATTATGATAGTGTTTTTTTTTTTTGATGGTAATTTATATTTATTCTCTTGAACTAGTTGTCTAAGCATAATAGGCATGTTGCATTAGACAAAATATGTGAATAGGAATAAGGAATGAATTCTGCAATTAATATAAGTCTAAATGCGATTAGTATATACTTTTCATTGTTTCCTCCATAATATGTATTAGTATAGCATTATCATCTTTCCCAAGCTAAATTGTGCATCATTGGTGAACTAGTTGTTAAAGAAAGAATGAATTTTGAAGTCAATACCCCAACAACCATGGGAGGTTGTTTCCCTTGACATTACTTACATCTAGTAGAAAGGTTAGAATAGAGCTCATGTACTTGGGATTGTAGGAGAAATGGTGAATTGTGGAATGGGTATGTGGGGAATTTAGTAAAGAGTCATATAAGGATCCATGAAGAATAGGAGGATGAACTAGTTGGATAGAAAACTCCACCTTGGGAAGGTATATAATGAAGTTAAGGTATAAAGTGATGTTCACTTCTGATGGTATTGGAAATAATATTTGGTTGAGGCAATCAATTTGGAAGGTTGAGACTCCCATGAAGACCAAAATTTTTATGTGGTTAGTGCTAAACAAAAATGTCCTAAATTGGGATACCCTTCAAAAGAGAGGACATCAATGACCAAGGAGATATACTTTGTGTAGGGTAAAACAAGAATTAATTGATCATTTATTGGTACATTGTTCCTATACTAGGATTGTTTAGTTAGAGCTTGAACTCTTTGGTAGACTATTTGAAGCTTGGTTTGATCCGAGAGAAGTAAATCCTCCTAGATATTTACCATTTGTGATCTCCTAGGGAGTATGGTTAGGAAGAAATTTTGATGTCTTCAATAACATTTATATTCCTTATTTTCATACCTCAATACAAGCCCAAGAAGTCTTCAATGGGATCAAGAAGATCATCAAAGTTAAGTACCCATATTAGGAGTGAAGGTTGATAATACAATTCATTGGGATTATTTTGATTGGGCCAACCAAGGTTTTATAATTAAATGTGGAGTAAAGGGTGTCCTCTTTTTGAATGAAAACCATCATATAAATTTCAAAGTTGGATTGGGAGATGTATCAAAAAATTATGTTGAGTTACTCTTAATGAAATCGCTATTCAAATTAGCATTGGATAATAATGTTGACATCTATAAATCATGGGAGATTCTTTGGTGAAATAAACTAGATGGGGGAATTGTTTTTTTTTCATAAAAAAATATTAACTTATATTAGAATATAGGTTTGTGACATTACAAGAGTTAACTGATAAATACACCACTAACCACAGTCTTCACTGTCCTACAGTCCATTCTCCATAAAACCCCACTAAGAAAAAGAAACAAATATTTACAAGGGTAAGGCCAAAATATTAGAGAGTCCAGATATGTACATCCGAGAAAATATCCCAATTACTAGGAATAAGAAAAAGAAAAAGGTAACGCCCTGAGAAGAAGGCATTAAAATATTGACTGGCCAAATAGAGGACAAGGGGGGCAGTCCAAAAATTACATAAGAAAATCAAACATCCTTGGAGCGAGACAAGACATGCTTCAAAAAAGATAGGAGGTGGATATCTGAACAGAGCTTCTCCCATCCACTTCTTCACAGACCATAGATCCCACTTTTTGACATAGAGCCTTCTTTGACAGTCCATCTGTAATAGATTTATAATCCCTATATACATGAGATACAATGAGAACATAGAAAGTCTGCTCGACTTGTCTTATTTTCATCATCTAGAACATTAAACTCACCACCTGGATACGAGCTTTGGAGTTGAACCAGTCCACCACAATCTTAGAGTCACCAAAGATTTACAAACTATCTATATTTATGGAATTTTCCATATGAAATAGAACCCATAGGGCCATGATCTCTCCTCTTGTATTTGTTCCTTTTCCACACATAAGGCTCACTTTTAAAGTGAAGTTTGTAGGAAGTAGGATGATTTCCCTAGCCCCACACCTACCACCATCTCCTTGAGAAGCTCCATTGAAATAACCCACTGGCATATACGCTATCCTCCTTGGAGGCAAAGAGGTCACTCTTGGGGACCTATCTCCTTTCTTTCTCCCTTCTAGAAGGCAGCTATGGATTTATTTTTTTATCATCAATGTAGATTTTTCCCCATTCTCAAACATCATTTAATTTCTTTGTTTCCAAATTTCCCAGCACACAAACAAAGGTAGTTATTTCCGTTCTCTAGCTTTTGCAAACCAATCTTTTAAACTGCCATGACGTTTAGTTTTCCCCCAAGTGTCGGTCAAAGACAAATCAAAACTTATGAGGCTCCAAACTTCTTTTGCAAAAGAACAACCCATTGTGAGATGACTGACTGTTTCAGCTGAGGAAAGACACATAAGACAAATATTTGGTCCTATACCTCCCCTCTTCAAAAAATTGTCACTAGTCAGTATTTTGTTCTCCAACATCAATTAGGTGAATAGTAAAATATTCAAAGGATCCTTCCAACGCCATAAATCCTTAAACCACCACTTATGGATGTGAGCCTGCATTTTGAAAACAAGAGCTTCATAGGCCCCCTTTTCCAAAGATTTCCCTTCCTTTCCATCCTAGGACCAGACCAAAGAATCACACTCTGAGGATAGTGAGTAGTCGCAATATCCCAAGCCTGAGGTGTACCTATGCCATTCCACCTGCCAAGCTCCCCTCAAGTCTAATTGGGTTGATGAAATTTGGTTCCAGCCTAAAGGGATATTCTCATCCACTGAACCAATATGTGACAATATGTGAAAACCTTTGAGATTAAGTTCCCCTCTCAGGCCTTCCGACAATTTGTAAAAAATTGATGCTCCCACCAAAGGGGCCTCCCCTAATATAATGTCCCGACCATCCCCATGGATCCAAGAAAACTAGTCTTTTATCACACATAAGGGTTCCATCATTTCTCTCCAGCTATTGGAGATTTTCCTTGGACCCCTACAATCAAGTCTGATCCATTCTGACACCTCACTCTCTTTTAAGTACTTCCATTTTATGACTTCCTGCCAAAGACTAGGAGTAAATAGCCATCTCCACAGGATTTTGGCAGCCAATGCATTCCCATATAGGTGGATATTTTTAATGCCCCATCCCCCATAAGACTTAGGAATGGAAATTGTATCCCACTTAGAAATATGGATACTCCTTCTCGCTTTGCTGCCTAAACACAAGAAATGGAATACGCGCTGCCTAATCTTAACCAGTACATGTACTGGAATTTTAGCTAGAGTAAGCCAATATACCGGGAGATTTTCCATGACTGATTTAATCATAATATATATTCCCCCCAGCGAGAGCCACTTGATACTCTAGTTACCAATCTTCTTCTCAAATTTAGTCATAAGCCAATTCCAGTCACTTTTAAGATAGTTACACGGTTTAAAAAAATAGCCAAGATACTTAAAACCCGACTCCATATCCTTAACCTTATATGGTAACAACTATTGAATCTGATTCAATATGGGCTCCTCCATTCCCACATGATAGAAAATAGACTTTTCCATGTTGAAAATCATTCTAGTAGTCGTGCTAAAGAGTTCCAGGGTTTCCTTGAAAGTTAGCCATTCCTCTATAGTGCTTATGCCAAACAATAACACATTGTCAAAAAACATTAAATGAGTAATATTAAGATCAGTAGAAATCTTCACACCACTCAATCTCCCATTGAGGCATGCTTGTTTAATGAATAAACTAACGCCTTCAACTATCAATAGAAACAATAGTGGAGACAAGGGGCATCCTTGTCGATCCTGCGGGCGCTTTTAAAGAAATCAGTAGGTCCCCCATTAATAAGAACAACAAAGTTTGCAAAGCTAACACAACCCATTATCCAATTAATAGAGGCCAAAATCAGACCAATCTAGAGTAAGACCAATCTAAGAAAGTCCCAGTTTACTCGATCGTACGCCTTCTTCAAGTCCAATTTAAGAACCATAGCCTTCATTTTCTTAAGTTTTATAGAGTGGATGCACTCTTGTGCTACCCCAATAGCATCTATAATTTTCCTGTCATCCAAAAAATCAAACTGTTCTTTTGAGATCAAACTAGATATAGCAGGTTTGATCCTATTACTGATGATCTTAGAGATAAGTTTGTAAACCAAGTTACAGAGTGATATAGGACTAAAGTCATAGAAAGTAGCAGGCTTGTCAGTATTTATAATGAGAGTAATGAATGTAGCATTCAACCCACCAGTAACCACACCAGTTATTCTGGACTCTTCAACCGCCCCTCTTAAAGTCTCACCCAGAATGTCGAACAACTCTAAGAATAATTCTACAGTCCATCCATCAGGGCCTAGACTCTTAGACTTTTCGAAATCTTCTAAAACCTTCTTCATCTCATCTAGGGTAACTTGAGAGTTGATTTTTCTTTTTGCCTCGTCCGAGAAGAATCTAAGGTATCTTCTAACCACATTCAATTGATTAATTATGGACAAATTTCCTTGCTTCGAATATAGCTCTTTAAAATAGCCCATCGTGAAAAACTAGATGAGGAAATTGTTTATAGTGGAGAATCCAATATTTGATTCACAATTATGTATTATAAACATTTATACTGTGTGTTGTTCCATAGTATACACTTAAGGCTATAAAGTATAGAGTCTAAGCATCCAAAGTGAGTGAGTGATAAAAAGGGGAAGAAACAACTTCGGGGAAAGAAGCTATGGATGATTTATGAGTGGTCTTTGTCTAGCTTCCAAATATTCTTGAATGTTGATATCCCGTTCGATGGCGGCCCATGAATGTTTGAGCTCTATTCGGGTGATGGCAGTCTTAAGTATGGTATCAAAAATATTCAAAGCAATGCTGGTTTGATCCAATAGGCTAGGTTCAATGTTGGGCTACCTTACGACAGGTACAGTCATGGGGAGAACATAGCTTTAAAAAAGGGTTGATGTTTTAAATTTCTTATTTCAATTTTAGATTATACGAGGAAAATTCGGTGAAGCCAATCAAGGGTTTAACAAAATCGAAGGTCATTTTCTGTAACTGAGTTAAAATATTAAACCGAGTGACAAAACAAAATAAAAACATAGAGCTATCAACATTGTGGGGCATCAATTTCAGAGGAATCCCATGCTATAGAAGAAGAAGAAAACAAAGATATACCTTGATGAAAGAATAAAATGTAGAGATCTAGGTAATTCACAGGTCTTGTACCTGCTAGTAGCCGATACACAGGAAAAACTGTAAATAACTAGATAACTAGAACCTGATCACCATAGTAGAAGTTATACTAAATTGTATCAAAAACATTCATCAAATACGTATATGTAAAAAATGACATGAAGTATGAAATAATAGAGGAAAGCACATAACTCAATCTTGACAGAATATGGAGTCTTCAATTCGCTTTGTATTAATCCCGGATAAAAGGAACTTTCTCTATTACAATCTCCAACCAAAAATCCCCTCTTGTCTCTTCCTAAATGTATATTTAAACAAACTTCTAAACATTTAGAATTCTGATCGTTCTATAAACTTGTTAGTTACAAATGAAAAAATGGAGTGTTTCATCTCCTCATCTTTTGTCTTCCCTCATAAGGGTGGATCACCTTCCTTTCTCTTCTCTTCTGGCTCCAGAAATAGAGCGGGTTGACATCTGTCATTATTTAGCACCAGAAACCTACCCCTTCTCCTACTCAATGAAAATGGCATACCTTTCAACCAATTAGGCTATCAACCTGGAAGGCTCTTCTTGGTTGCTTGCCTCAAAGGTGTAACAACTCTTCACCAACTGTGGAAACCTTTTCCCTACTTGTCGGTCTTCCGTGATGATAGAGCATAATTGTAAACTTGGTTGTACTAGCCATTTTTCCACTTGAACCATATCAACCTGGCTTATCTGGGATATCTATTCTTGCTCCTTCTCCAAGTTTTCTTTTATGTCTAGCAGGTGTTTAGCTATATTGATTTTTCCCAACGTCCTAGCACTGTCTTCCTTATCAATGTCTAACAAACTTTTATTTATCAAGGCGAACGTTTCCTCACAAGAATTCATCACCTCTTTAGCTCTCCCCATGCTTTTTGATATATTATGATCCCAAACCTTCAGCAAGATATTCCCTCTAGTTTGTTTTGCGATGGATAATTTGGAGCCGTTAACCATCTCTATCTTCATCATAGTTATAACAACGTCCTGGAAATAAACCCGACCTGCCCCAACTTCACTTTCTCTCAAAGAAATATTTTCTAACACTTGATCTATCATATGAAATTGGTTCTGAATGGTTCCCACTTTTACAAGCAAGTCTTGTTGAGCTGTTAATACCTTCTGTCGGATTTCGGCAGCTTGGGATCTGAATTTTTTTATGTCTAAAACCTGATTCTCAGTGACATCCAACTTTGACTGTAACTGTATTATTTGTTGTTCCTTCTAGCTTACCTGCAATTGGCTTACTTGCGCTGACTGGCGCACCAACTCAAGGTCGGATCTAATCTTCTCGATCTCCTATAGATCATCTATTTTGGCCTGCTCGAGGCTTCTACTCACCTCATCCCTGGCATTTTCTTCCACCGTAGCTACCCTAGCTTCTAACTTGTCGATTAAGAGGTTATTTCGCTTCAATTGTGCCTTCAAGGTTCCCACAGAGTACTGGTTAGTTGTAGCATAAGCCCCCAGTGTTCCTGCTATCTCATCGGTGAATTCCTCCTCCCCTACAACCTTTCCTTCTATCAAGATTTTAAATTTTTTAGCCACTATGCCCGCTTTTTGATATGATTCTTGCTTCACTATAGCCTTCCTTTTCTTATGAAATAAAAATTCATTAGGGGGTAATTCTTCGACCAAAATGGGTGTTAGTTCTTCCCCGAAAATCCATCCCGCATCGGGGTTCCCCTTTGTGAACTGTAAGGGTTTGATAGAAGCAATGGGACTACCAATTTCATTGAATGGTTGTTTCGGGGTAGCATCTATGGCTGGCTTGTTTGACATGAGCGATAGTGAGTCACACGACCCTTGCGACGATATCTCTGCTTGACCTTGGACCTGTTTGCCCAACATACCCTTTTCAGGGTTTCCTTCCTGTTGGTAGGGTATTTTGTCTCCTTTCTCTGAGGTTCCACCCTCCCCTATTTCCTCTTGGTTCTTCTCCTTGTTATGACTCGAGTCCTTTGAACCTTTGGCTTCTGTCTACTATGTAACCAAAATCTTTGGGGTTTCACCCTGTAAAACCTGGGAGAGACAACTCCATCGGTGCTCCTAGAATTTAAGGAAATCGACCATATCTCCGGGTGGCAGGGCTTGAATATGACTTAGGACTTCAGAGTAGGACCTCGCACCCCGGAATATTTCATCATGAGGGGAATCCTCGTGTTCATATCTATTCAAGCCACAACTCGTCAGGTGATTCCTCACAACCTTATTAGGGTCATGCTTCTTGAACTCAATATCCACCAGCTTCATTTCCTCTAAAGCCATAGCCTCGGATTTTCCATGGTCAAAATCTAAAAAGGAATATGCACCAATATGAATGGGGAAGGGCTGCCATACCTTTTTTTATACTCCTT
Source organism: Picea sitchensis (assembly GCA_010110895.2). Lineage (NCBI taxonomy): Eukaryota > Viridiplantae > Streptophyta > Pinopsida > Pinales > Pinaceae > Picea > Picea sitchensis. The sequence continues at coordinate 128,498 of SNQJ01S0015335.1, forward strand.
TGAGCTCTTTGCTTATTCCGCTGAGCACAATCTATCTGGCGATCTCATGACACAATAGATTATCTGGAAAGAATAGTAGTAGAGCATATGGAGGAACAGAGGTGCTGAAAACCCTTATATACAAAAATATCGCCTCTATATACCAATCTTCCATGCTACTCAGATTGGTCGTGACGCTATCCAAAATCCTGGGAGGCGACTAGCTGAAGATGGCGACATGCAATGGCACCATTACCTAGTTGAATATATCATAGATGAATTCTTTGGCTTTATCCTCCCAAAGATTTGAGTGGTAGACATGAATAGGCTCTGTATTAGATGGACCCCAGCTCCAGTTCATTAGTGGGAAGGGTGTCATGAAGTAGATAACATCCATGATGTAAGCAAACATAAAGAATGAAGTTGCTTTCTTACTCACCCTCTGTTCTCGATATTCGATAATTCGATTGGTCAGACTGTCAGACAACAGTTTGGCCCAGTCGAAGGAGAAACCCTCAACAACTGTATGAATAAGCGATACCCATGGGAGAAACAAATGGGTAGTGTCCTCCTTCCCACACAACCTGCAGACCATCATCGCTATATACTTGAATTGTGGCTCCAAGGAAGAGATTGAATAGATTTTGTGAGTATCAGCCCTGAATTTTGTGGGGTGTGAGACCCAATATTTGATCAGATCGAATAAAAAAATTTCATACTGCTCACACTCCTTCTTCTTGAAACCTTCTAGAAATTCAAAATTGTGAGTAAGGATCGGTGTGGGTGACAATTTATACATTGCCCGCAAATGTTCTGGTTTGAAGGTCCCAATCTTTACCTTCTTCTCGCTGATAATCATCTTGGTCAGGATGTCCACATGGTCTAGCGCCCACCTGATCATATCAAAATAGGGAAGAAGCTGGGGCCTCACCGCTATTTTTTCCATCTCTACTTGAGCGACAATTTTGTATTTGGTTGACAAGTCATCCTTCTTATTATCACTAGAATCATCTGAATAGTTTACTCACTCGGATTGCAGAATGTTGGACACGTATGACCATGTCTTGATAGAATTAATACTTTGGGGTGAGGTATCGGAAACAATGTCTGAACCCTGACCTGAACTCTCGGCAGCTGCCTTGGGCGCTTTTTGTGGAGCCATGATAAAGAAACCTGCAACTGGATCTTCTATCGGAAAAATTGAAAACACAAACAGAAGTTGTCCTAGTGAAATGGCTCTGCGCGTAAATAGAAATGAAAACCGAAATAATGAAGGAAAAACTCTCTATCTTGATCATTTAAGCCCGTGTGTGTCCTTTCCAACAGAATGGTCAAATTGCTTAATAGAAATATAGAAGTAAAAACGATATCTTACCATCCGTCACCTCACTACAATTCAAATAAATGCCATAAATGCTTGACGATTCATAACATTGAAAAACACAGAATCATTCAAAACTTCATCCGTAAACCATGTGTGTTAAATTTTGTTTAAGGCGCTAATTAATCTAGTTTATTTCTTTCAATTTAGTGCACTTAGTTTCTAATCCAATTTTCGACGTTCGCCACATTGGGTGTTTCTGCTCCTAGCCACTGCACCTTAAAAACCCGAAATTGTGATGGTGCAATTTAATTGATTAAAAGTGATTTGACTTAAGACTTTAATTAATCCATGCTTAATTAAAGAAAATTGTGACTTCCTGGATCGGGGTTACAAAGGTGCTGCCCTTTGGGGAAACAATCGTCGAGTCGCGAAATCATGATAGTGGCTAAATAGGGTTTAAAGTGATTTGTTCTTGATACTAACCTGGGTAACTTTAACACAACTTCACGACTTCGCAAGTCGGAGGCTTGAGAAACGTTCAATGCATAACTCCTGAGAGCGAGGGTACGAGGTACTAAGATATGATAATCCCCGCCTAGTATTTTAGTAATGGTGATTAGAATTAGGAAGGTTTTCGCCATTTCGCACGTTAGGATACTGCGATTTTAGGGGGTAGAAACGTGAAACAAACAAAGTCCCGAAATCCAACCTTTTTGGGCTTGAATATAAAATTTCATGTATTTAGAGAAAGGCGGCTCCAACATAGGCTCCAACTAGGGATCTCGTCTCCTTGTGGGATGAGAAGGATAGGAGACCAAGTGCCTAAGAAAGGGTAAATGGATTCATCAGTTTTCTTCAGTGAAACTTTGTTTGGAAAGGGGTTGCAGAGGAAAATTTGAGGTTTCAACTTTAATTCCGAAACCTTCAAAACTCGACACACTTCCTAAACTCGACTGTTGTCCATTCGGTAACTTTCCCTTTCTCGAGACTGAATTCGAAGCTTCTTAAGATGGTCCAATCAATCTTAGGAAAATCAACAGATCTGGTAGGTTTTATCTTGCGTCAAAACGAAGTAAATTCCATGTTTTTAATCGGGGAGACCTGCATGAACTTGAGATGTGGATCTGGTTTCAAAAAAGTTGATAACCATAGTGTAGTATAATTTAAGTATGACATCCTTAAAAATATCTTATATATTTCTTCACTGCTAGCGAACCTGTTCAGTACCCTAGTGAAGTTATCTGGTTCCCTTTATTGAATTTCCTTTCACCACTCCAAACTGTAATCTTGCATTTAAATGTTGAGATGAGGGCAATCATTTTATGAATTTCCTTTCATCATCTCTTTGGACTTTATGGGGGCAATCAATTTTGAATTTCCTTTCACCATCTGTCTTATACTTTACTTTTGAAATGTGGAGTGGGGGAAATCAATTTGCGTAAAATATACCAGGGGTGATATTTTTGTAATATTCATTATAGAGGCTTGTCAACTTGCTTTGAGTGCTCTAGACCAACTTTCTCTTAACCTTCACAACATCCTAGTCCGCAGGAAATTAGGGGAGAATTCATTTCCAGGGGTCTTCTTTTGAGCAAGACTTAACCATTTGAAACTTGTTAAAAGACATAAGAGAGTTAGGATCTGCGTATGCATGGCTTTGTTCAGCAGGAGACCGAGGAGTCGTGAAGGCCAACTTACTTTCTGAGATTCGTTCGCCAGTTTCCAAAATCGAAGTGTAACCTATTTTCCTCTGTGGATGGTATGCGCAGGTGTCAGAGCTTAAGGAGAGAGGACCAAGGATGAAAAAGGGAAAGAGAGAAGGCTATGGAGCTCAAAAACATGGATGTTATCATGCAATCCTGACTCTTGGAAACTTGTCCCCCCCCTTTTTTTATTTTAGAAAACATGTCGAGTGAATACATTGTACTTGTGAGACCATTTCTATGTTTTAAGTGATGTTCGTTTGAAACCCAGATACTTAGGAAATTCATACCTTGGCCTTACCACTTCGTTCTCCTCTAAAAGAAAAATATGTGTCACCTGTTTCGGGTGGGTCAATTTCCTGATACCTGACCGTCCCTTTCTCCTTTTGCGGTTTGGGCTGTAATTCAGAAGCCTGTATGAAACAACATGAAGAGTATCATGTCTTAAGTATTTATGGGATTTTGTGTGTCAAAAGTTATGTCTCTACTTCTAGGAAATCAACAGCCTATTTTATTCGCAATGAAAGTGAACTTACTGAAAAGTTATATAAAAAAAAAAAAAAACACAAACTAGTATCTACAATGGAAATTTGGAACTCATTTATTACATATAGTGCTTTAAATAATGCCCGTTGACAGGGGCGCTAAGGGTTTTACCATCCAAATTCTCTAACAGAAATGAATTCTTCCCTTCAAAAGCTGAGACCTTGAACAATCCGTACCAGATACGATCAAATTTACCATGTTTTTCCGAATCTTCCCTCCTAGCATCCCATTTCAAAACCGAATCGTCGGGGAGGAAATCTTTGTTTTTGGCTTTATGATCGAACAATGCTTTCATGATGTCTTGGTATTTCTGCATCCTTTCGTCCACCTCGGTCCTACATTGTTGGACCTCAATCAACTGATTTATTCTTCTTGTGACGTGGTTTGGTTCTTCTTTCTCATCTTGTCAAAGCTTGATTACATGGAGCGCCAGATTTATATATAATACCACATCAGCCCCATATACCATTTGGAAAGGAGAAGTACCAATGGATTTCTTCGTACCTATCTAATTTTCCCATAAAGCGTACTTCAAGTGTACATGCCAAGATCTTTTGTTTTCGCTCAGCACCTTCTTAATTATGGTAATTAAACTTTTATTTGATGATTCGGCTAACCCATTACCTTGAGAGTAATATGTTGTGGAGTGGCCCAATACAATGTTATATTTTTGGCAAAAGCTGACCATTGAAATAGAATTGAATGCATGGGCATTATCCATTACTATCTTTCAGGGACAGCCAAATCTGGATAGTATGCTCTCTTCCAGGAAATCTATCACCACCGAATCGGTCACCTTTCTAGTCGGAATAGCCTCCACCCATTTGGTGAAATAATTTGTGGCAGTGAGGATCCATTTGTGTTGAGCGTTGGAATGTGGGTTGATTTTTCCTATAAAATCTAACCCCCATTGTTGAAAAGGGGCTTTGGTTTTGAAAGGAACTAGAGGTAGCACTAGGAGCTTCTGTTTTCTTGCGAACAACTGGCAAGGGTTACAGGCTCTGACTTTGGCGTTGAAATCTAAGAATAGTTTAGGCGAATAATATTCTGCCCTTAGGATTTTATAAGTTGTTGCCCTCCAGGCATGATGCCCTTCACACACTCCTTCGTGAAATTCGTTTATAACCACCTCTGTTTCTGATTCTACCAAACAAACTAGTAGGAAGCCTAATGGGTCCTTCTAGTACAGTTGACTTTCATATATATAGTACTTCACCACATGCAACTTCAGTGTCCTGGTGTTAAGGTCCTAACCCACACATAGGTAGATCAATGTATTCGGATGTAATAAAGGTCAATATTAATAAGACCTTTCAATAAAATATAATAAGGCGGATGTAAGAAGACCTAATAGAAGCTTCCGCTTCTAGAAGGATC
>SNQJ01S0015335.1:133436-174308 GCA_010110895.2 Picea sitchensis
AGCACCCAAATTTTGTGGCCCTTACACAGTTCTAAAGCATGTGGGACAAGTCGCATATCGGTTAGCTCTGCCCAGTCAGTCGAAGCTACATCCTGTTTTTCATGTTTCCTGCTTGAAGAAGGTGATTGGAACCAGGTGCCAACTTCAAACCAACATTCTAGAGTTAGCTGAAGAAGGATCCATTTGGCTACAACCAGAAGCAGTTTTGGACCAGAGCGAGCGTCGCCTGCGTTAGAGAACCATCAAGGAAGTGCTAGTACAGTGGAAAGATATGACTCCAGCAGATGCCACTTGGGAACCAGCTACCATTCTGTAGCAGTTTCCACATCTCAAGCCTTGAGGACAAGGTTTTTTTTAAGGGGGCGGACATGTTAAGGTCCTAACCCACACATAGGTAGATCAATGTATTCGGATGTAATAAAGGTCAATATTAATAAGACCTTTCAATAAAATATAATAAGGCGGATGTAAGAAGACCTAATAGAAGTTTCCGCTTCTAGAAGGATCTTCCTCTAGATGCTTCTTTTTAGTATAAATAGGAGTCGAGGGTATGAGAACCCTATCTTGGATATTATTGTAACAGAGCGTTGCTCAACTGGAGGTTTCCCCCTCGAAGAGGCCTGTGAACATTGCTATCTGATTCAAAGTGTTATTTCTGTTGTTATTTCGTATATCATTTCTGTGTATTGTGAAGATTATGCTGGATATTTTACTGTTATTCTGTCATTTCTAGCATTTCATTTCTGTTCTGCATATTTTATATATCTGGTATCTTGCACCTGGCTTTAGCTGGAGACAGATCGCTCGGGCATTTTAGGGTCAGTAGGTAGGACACTATATCTTTATACCAATCCGATAAGGCAAAATTCTCTTCGATTCTAGATATAGCTATTTGGTCGTCGGGCTCGTTTACGTCCCCATGTCCTTCGTATCCTTGCAGGTTATTTACTCCGAGTGCTCTGAAATTTGATTATGCCAAGAGATTAGCTAGACCTTGTCCTTTCACTAGTTTCGTCGGTTTTACCTCTAGGTCGAACTCTTGAATTTTAGCAAGCCACCGACCCCTCTTTCCATCACTGTCGGGTTGAACCAATATATCCTTCACAGAACTGGTGGGGACGTATGCAATTACCTTGGAGATTATCACGTAAGTTCTAAAATCCTTCAGTGCCTTAACCATAACATACACTTGTTTCTCTATTGTATCGTATCTCAGTTCAACATCTCTAACACTTTTACTAAAAAAGGCTATTGGTTGCTCGAAACCCTCTTCATTCTTCTGGAGAAGTACTGCCACCACTATGTGTTCGGAGGCGAATGAGAAAATCAGGAAATCCTTTAGGTAATCAGGGCTTGCCAGTACGGGCACTTCGCTAATAAATTTCTTGATGCATGCAAACGACACTTTAGCTTCTATCGTCCATTTCACTTCGTTGTTCTTCTTTAGCATATCTGTGATCAATTTCACGATTTCAACAAAGTTTGGGATAAATATTCTCAAAAAAAAAGTTTTTCCTAAAAATGACTGAATTTCTTTTATATTTCTAGGAATATTTATGGTGTCTATAGCTTCTACCCTTTTAGGGTCAATTTTAATTATGTCCCAAGACACAATGTTGCCCAAGAGTTTACCTTCTTGCATCGTGAAGTGATACTTCTTGGGGTCTAAATACAAACCAAATTTTTGGCATTTTTCAAACGTTTTCTTCAGATGTAACAGATGGTCTTCGTCATATTTAGAGAAGATAGTGAGCTCATCGAGGTAGATAACTATGAATTTATCTCTTTCACCGATGAAAGCAATATCCATAGTGTGTTGGAAGGTAGCACCTGCATTCATCATACCAAAAGGCATTTTGTCATACATAAATGTGCCCCAAGGGGTGGTGAAAGTTGTTTTTTCTTTATCATCCTCATTGAAGACAATTTGATTGTAACCGAAAAACCCATCGATCATCGACATCCTATTTTCCCCGACTACTTTTTCCAAAACGTGATCCATTTTGGGTAGAGGATAATGATATTTGAGAGAGGACTTGTTTAGATTTCTAAAGTCTACGCACAACCTGATCTCCCCTCTTTTCTTCCTAACCAGGACTAAGTTCACCACCCAGTCAGAGTACCTAAGAGGTACAATTATTTTTGCATCTAAAAGATTTTTCACTTCTTTTTTGACCATGGGTAGTAAAATGGGGTTGATTTGTCTGAGCTTCTGTCTGAAGGGTTTAACACCAGGTTTCAAAGGTATCTTGTGCTCAGTCAAAGAGGTATCATAGGTTCTGAGCTCATCGTAAGACCATGCAAAGACATCTTTATACCGCCCGAGTAAGTCCGTATACTTGCTTTTTATTTCAGGAGGAAGGTACTTTGATAACTTCACTATCCTAGGCTCTTTGGTGGTGCCCACGTCACAGTCTTCGACCTCCTCCGGTTGGGGATGCAAGGTGGACTTCAGAGGCATGTCGTTTTGATCAAACAACCTTTCCAGAGGTATCAGGCCCTTAGGGATCTGATTACTTTTTAACACTAGCAGGTGATGATTTGAAATTTTTTCTCAAAACTCCTAAGGTTCCTCCCCTTCCTACATAGTCCAGGTGTGATCGTTTGGTTTTCCTAGTCAATGTGGGTTTTAGAGAAATCATCCACCATTTCCAAGAACTTTATGATCTGTTCGTCATCTTCAAAAACCTGTCAGTGTTGTATGTTGTTTGGTATGGATGGTTTGTGCCTTACCTCTATGTGGTATTTTAATTTGAAAGCGGTAGGGGGTGAAAATTTTGAATCTGCTTTGGCCAGTGAATCAGCCTGTTGGTTTTCGGCTCGTGAGATGAAATGAACCTTTACTAATGAAAATAAATTTTCAATTAGATCCTAGGTGCAAATTTTGTAGGACCTCAGCCTTGGGTGCTTGGCCTAGTACTATCGATTTACCTGATTCACTATCAGTTTAGCATCTCCATAGACCTCTAAGTTCTTTATGTTTAGCTTCTTGACAGCTTCAAGTCCCAAGACTAGAGCTTCATATTCACAAGCATTGTTTGTGTAGTCTACATCCCACTATAGCCTGTAAGAGAAGGGAATGACGAATTCATTTTTAGGTGCTACGAAAATAACTCCTGCACCTGCTCCTTCACATGGCGAAGCACCATCAAAGAACATTTTTCAAGTTCCCATGCTGTACACATTTTTAGCTATCTTTTCGGTTTTGATTTCATCGATGTAACTTTCTTCTGTACAATTATCTTCTGTATCGTCAAAGGAAAGAATACAATTTCTCAGGTCTTGATCGGCGATGTAAACAGAGTAATTGTTAGGATTCTGAGGATCACTTACCGTATATGTCAACCATGTTTCCCTGTATAACCGTGTGAACTGTCCACCAAAAACAAGGATTGTGGCATAGGTCATATCCAGCTGGAGGGATCCCCGGAGCTTGGCTCCCCAAGATCTAGATAATAGTAAACCATACTTCAGGGGTATATCATCAACAACTACATCCATTAGGACATTTTTCACCAGAATCTGGGTGAGGGTATCTGCTAAATCTTTGATCATGCCCATGCACTTAACTCTCCTTGAATCGAACGAGTAAATATCTCCATAGGGTCTGGTGATTTCGAGGCCTAGTCTATCCATAATATATTTGGGCATTATGTTATGAGAGGCCCTTGAGTCCAGCATGCAATTATGCAACTGTCGATCGTGCACTTTCAGGGTAATATAGAAGGGGGTGACGATATCTCTGGCACCTTCAAAATGTGGACCAAAAGTGATATTAGGCTTGTCATCTTCCAGATTTATCATGTCATACTGACTCTCTAGATCTAAAAAATTTATCATCTTGGTTATTTTTTTTTGGTACACATGATTCTTCTCCAACTCGACCAAAGGTATTGGTATCTTGATCTTTTTTATATCGCTTTCTAGGTAGAAACCTCCCGCAATTTTATCTGTTTCCTTGGCTGAAACATCAGACTCTTTCTTATCCATTTTATTTAGTAGCACTGTTTTATTTTCAACATTTCTAGTTTCGGGTGTTCGCGTTTCAATTGCCTTAGTTCTTCTCGCCTGAGTTTCAACCTCTTTTACATTGGTATTTTGCGAGTCTACCCCTTTGTTATTTCGCATCTTGGTATCTTTTTGGACGAGCTCGTATGTTTCGCCCCTAGGAAAAATTTTCTTAGGTTGCGTAGTCGATATAGGTTTGTTTTTGGGCCTTAGATTGTATTTGTGTTGGAGCTCGGCCATTATGGCGTTGGACATTCCTTGATAAGCGGGATCATCAGCGTTGTTTAGGTTATTGTCTTCAACCGATGATTGTTCAGTGTTCAGGTACTTCTCATAATCTTCTTTCGTCAAGTGAGGTTGTATACAGTCATCGCCTAAGTTGTTTACGTCTTATTCCAAGTCTTTGAACTCTCGCATATCATTTCCTCCAATAAAATTTTCATTTTTTAGAGGTGTTTGGATCTTTTGGTCTTCATTTTTAATTTGTCTTGTTTGAAACTGAGGATTGAGATTTCTCCCAAATTCTCTCTTAACGAATTGATCAGCTTTGGATTGATCTAGCTCCATTCTCGAGATTTTGTTTGATAGTACTTTTATTATCTTAGCCATTTCATCCATTTTGTCATCTAAGGATCTTCCAGATCCAGACGAACCTGCTTGTTTTCTAAGATGTCTAGTTTTTCGTCTCAATTTTCATTTTTAATTTCCCCGAAGCCATCATGTTTGACTCAATTTCCACAACGTCATCTTGCATTCGAGTTAGGTCGGCCCCTCTCCTTTCTCTTAACAATGGAGAAAAATCGGGTTCAAAGGCTTCTGTGAAAGTTACTTTGGCTGCGGGTTGGGACAGTTTAACTTCAAGAAGGATCTTATTGTACAACTTGTTAAACCTTTGGATAAATTCCATAACAGTTTTAGATCCCTTTTTCTTTAAAGACCCGAACTCGGTCAAATAGTATAAATGATCCTTTCTTTCACCCCATTGTTTCAGAAAGAGGTCTTCTAGCGCATCGTAGGATATGATTGAACCTGGGGGCAGGCTTCGAAACCAAGTTCTTACCTGTCTTTCAAAGGTTTGGACAAACAAACAAGAATACACATCCTCATGCTCGAGACATAGAATATCAGTGAATTGATAAAAAAAGTTGATATGCTCAGCTGCAGTTAGATCCCCTTCTCCTGTGAACTTGGGTAATTTTTTCATATATTTTTCGGGTAAATCATGGAGAGGTACTGGAAGGACCAAGGGGGCGTATCTAGTGGCTACTTTGGTGAAAACCCTGGGAGGCAGTTGTTGGACTTGACCTCCTATTCCCCCTGCTCCTCCAATGGCGGCGGCCATGGATAACCTAGGAGAGGAAATCGGTGCGTTATAAAGAGGGTTAGCGAAGATGTATAGCAACTCTCTGGCTTCCTTGGGGTGGAAAGGGGAAAAGTCGGGAAACTTTTTACTAGGGGAGGTGGAAGTTGAAAAAGGGGAAGAAGGTATACATGGACTCGGCTCCTCCGACTTGCAGGATATGTAAATGGGAGAACCCACAAGTGTCGAATCCGTGTACGTGGAAACTTCTTCAAGGCCTTGAGTGACAGAGGGGTTTATATTGAGAATTGATGGGATATCAATAGGGATGAGCTTTACGGAAAGTGTGTCACCCCTACAAACGTAAGAGGTAGTCAGAGAGGTCTCAGTCTTGATCTCGGGTAAGAGTTGCTCAGACTGTAGGGTCTTGGCTTCGACAACACTGTCCGATATTTTCCCGAGAGAAAGTTCTCACGAGGGTGAAGGTTCGAAAAAGGTCTTATCTTTAGACTGATTAGACTTGGGTTGGTAGGAAACAACGTTTTGTTTAAAAAAAACCCTTGGTCTTAGTATTTTTTCAGAGTCGGAAACTGGCACTATCTGTTTGGCATTTGGGTTTGTCAGGTGTTATTTTGAAAGGATTCCAGCTTACTTAAGAGTGGAGTCGCTAAGTGAGTGATGAAAGTTTAACCTTAACAAGTTGTTCACTCTTTGTTCACTATCAAAAAATGAAACTTGGAAATGTCGTTTTCTCGGGGGAAAGTGACTACGATTCTTCGTCCCAGGCAATGGCGCCAGAAAGATGTTGTTATAGAGTCTACACTTAAGGCTATAAAGTATAGAGTCTAAGAATCCAAAGTGAGTGAGTGATAAAAAGGGGAAAAAACAACTTCGGGGAAAGAAGATATGGTTGATTTCTGAGTGGTCTTTGTCTAGCTTCCAAATATTCTTGAATGCTAATATCTCGTTCGATGGCGGCCCATGAACGTTCAAGCTCTGTCCGAGTGATGGTAGTATTAAGTATGATATCAAAAAGATTCAAAGCGATGTTGGTTTGATCTGATAGGCTAGGTTCGATGTTGGGATGTCTTACAACGAGTACATTCATGGGGAGAACAAATATTTAAAAAAGGGTTGATGTTTTAAAGTGCTTATTTCAATTTTAGATTATACGAGGAAAATTCGGTGAAGCTAATCAAGGGTTTAACAAAATCGAAGGCAGTTTTCCGTAACTAAGTTAAAATATGAAACCAAGTGTGAAAACAAAAGAAAAACATAGATCTGTCAACAATGTGGGGCATCAATTTCAGAGGAATCCCACGTTGTAGCAGAAGAAGAAAAGAAATAGATACCTTGATGAAAGCATAAAATGTAGAGATCTAAGTAATTCACGGGTCATGTACCTGCTAGTAGCCGATACAGAGGAAAAACTGTAAATAACTAGATAACTAGAACCTGATCACCATAGTAGAAGTTATACTAAATTGCAGCTAAAACATTCATCAAAGACGTATATATATATAAAATGACATGAAGTATGAAATAACAAAGGAAAACACATAACTCAATCTTGACGGAATATGGAGTCTTCAATTTGCTTTGTATTAATATTGGCTAAAAAGAAATTTCTCTATTACAATCTCCAAATGAAAAGCCCCTCTTGTCTCTTCCTAAATGTATATTTAAACAAACGTCTAAACATTTAGAATTCCGATCGTTCTGGAAACTTGTCAGTTACAAATGAAAAAATGGAGCATTTCATCTCCTCATCTTTTGTCTTCCCTTTTAAGGGAGAAGCACCTTCCTTTCTCTTCTCTTCCAGCTCCAGAAATAGAACGTATTGACATCTGTCATTATTTAGCACAAGAAACTTGCCCCTTCGCTTGCTCAATGCAAATGACACACCTTTCAACCAACTAGGCTATCAACCTGGAAGGCTCTGCTTGGTTGCTTGCCTCAAAGGTGTAACAACTATTCGCCAACTGTGGCAACCTTTTCCCTACTTGTCGGTCTTCCGTGATGATAGAGCATAATTGTAAACTTGGTTGTACTAGGCACTTGTCCACTTGGACCATATCAACCTGGCTTATTTGAGATATCTTCATTTGCGCCTTCTCCACGTTTTCTTTGATGTCCAGCAGGTGTTTAGCTATATTGATTTTTCCCAATGTCCCAGCACTTCCTTCCTTATCAAGGTCTAACAAACTTTTATTTTTCAAGGTGAACGTTTCCTCACAAGAATTCATCACCTCTTTAGCTCTCCCCCTACTTTCTGATATATTTTGCTCCGAGACCTTCAGCAAGATATTCCCTCTAGTTTGTTCTGCGATGGATAATTTGGAGTTGTTGACCATATCTATCTTCACCGTAGCTATAACAGTGTCCTGGAAAGAAACCCGAGCTACCCCAACTTCTCTTTCTCTCAAATAAATATTTTCTAACACTTGATCTATCGTCTGAAAGTGGTTCTGAATGGTTCCCACTTTTACAAGCAAGTCTTGTTGAGTCGTTAATACCTTCTGTCAGATTTCGGCAGCTTGGGATTTGAACATTTTTATGTCTAAAACCTTATTCTCGGCGATATCCAACTTCGACTGTAACTGTATTATTTGCTTGTCTTGCTGGCTTACCTGTGTTTGTCTTACTTGCGTTGACTAGCGCACCAAATCGAGGTCAGATCTAAGCTTCTCGATCTCCTGTAGATCAGCTATTCTGGCCTGCTCGAGGCATCTTCTCACCTCATCCCTAGTGTTTTCTTCCGTCGTAGCCACCCTAACTTCCACCTTGCCAATTAAGAGGTTCTTTCGCTTCAACTATGCCTTCAAGGTTCCCATGGAGTACTGGTTAGATGTAGCATAAGCCCCCAGTGTTCCTTCTATCTCGTCGGCGAATTCCTCCTCCCCTACGACCTTTCCTTCTGTCAAGATTTTAAATCTTTTAGCCACTACGCTCGCTTTTTGATATGATTCTTGCTTCACTACAACCTTCCTTTTCTTATCAAAGAAAAATTAATTAGGGGGTAATTCTTCGACTGAAATGGACGTTAGTTCTTCATTGAAAATCCATCCCACATCGGGGTTCCCCTTTGTGAAATGTAAGGGTGTGATAGAATCAATGGGACTACCAATTTCATTAAATGGTTGTTTCAGGGTAGTATATGTGGCTGGCTTGTTTGACATGAGTGATAGTGAGTCACCCGACCCTTCCGAGGGTATCTCTGCTTGACCTTGGACCTGCTTGCCTGACGTACCCTTTTCAGGGTTTCCTTCCTATTGGTAGGGGATTTCGGCTCCTCGCTCTGAGGTTACAACCTCCCGTGTTTCCTCTTGGTTCTTCTCCTTGTTAGGACTCGAGTCCTTTGAACCTTTGGCTTCCGTATGTTGTGTAATTGAAATATTTGGGGTTTCACCCTGTAAAACCTAGGGGAGACAACTCCGCCGGTGCTCCTAGAATTTAAGGAAATCGGCCATATCTCCGAGTGACAGGGCTTGAATCCGACTTAGAACTTCAGAGTAGGACCTCGCACCCCGGAATATTTCATCACTAGGGGAATCCTCGTGTTCATATCTCTTCAAGCCACAACTCGCTAGGTGATTGCTCACAACCTTATTAGGGTCATGCTTCTTGAACTCAATATCCAGCAGCTTCATTTCTTCTAAAGTTGTAGCCTTGGCGTTGGCATGGCCAAAATATAACAAGGAAAATGCACCAATATGAATGGGGAAGGGCGTCCATGCCCTTTTTTATACTCCTTTGAGCTCTTTGCTTATTCCACCAAGCACAGTCTCTCTGGCAATCTCGCGATTCAATAGCTTATCTGGCAAGAATAGAGGTAGAGCATATGGAGGAACAGAGGTGCCAAAAACCATGATATATGAAAATTTCGCCTCTATATACCAATATGCCACGCTACTCAGGTTGGTCATGATGCTACCGAAATCCTAGGAGGCTGTTGGCCGAAGATGGCGACATGCAATGGCACCATTACCCAGTTGAATATCTCATAGATGAATTCTTTGGCTTTATCCTCCCAAAGCTTTGAGTGGTAGACATGAATAGGCTCTGTATTAGATGGAGCTCAACTCCAGTTAATTAGTGGGAAGGGTGTCATGAAGCAAATAGCATCCATGTTGTAAGCAGACATAAAGAACAAAGTTGCTTTCTTACTCGCCCTTTGTGCTCGATATTCGGTAATTCGACTGGTCAGACTGTCAGACAACAGTTTGGCCCAGTCAAAGGAGAAACCCTCAACAACTATATGAATAAGCGCTACCCATGGGAGGAAAAAATGGGTAGTGTCCTCCTTCCCATACAACCTGCAGGCCATCATCGCTATATACTTGAATTGTGGCTCCAAGGAAGAGATTGAATAGATTTTGTGAGTATCAGCCCTGAATTTTGTGAGGTGTGAGACCCAATCTTTGATCAGATAGGATAAACGTTTTGCATACTCCTCGCACTCCTTCTTCTTGAAACCTTCTAGAAATTCGGCATTGTGAGTAAGGTTCGGTGTGGGTGACAATTTATACATTGCCCGCAAATGTTATGGTCTGAAAGTCCCCATCGTTACCTTCTGTTCGCTGATAATCGTACTGGTCGGGATGTCCACATGGTCCAGCGCCCACATGATCATATCAAAATAGGGAAGAAGCTGGGGCCTCGCCGCTATTTTGTGCATCTCTGCTTGAGCGACGATTTTGTATTTGGTTGACAAGTCATCCTTCTCGTTGTCGCTAGAATCATCCAAATAGTTTACCGACTCGAATTGCAGAATGTTGGAAACGTATGACCATGTCTTGACAGAATTAATACTTTGGGGCGAGGTATCAGAAACAACGTCTAAACTCTGACCTGAATTCTCGACAACTACCTTGGGCGCTTTTCGTGGAGCCATGATAGAGAAACCTGCAACTGGATTTCCTGTCGGAAAAATTGAAAACACAAACAGAAGTTATCCTGGTGAAATGGCTCTGCGCACAAATAGAAACGAAAATTGAAATAATGAAGGAAAACTCTCTATCTTGATCATTTAAGCCCGTGTGTGTCCTTGCCAACAGAATGGTCAAATCACTTAATAGAAAGATTTAGCAATAAAAACGAGATCTTACCATCTGTCACCTCACTGCAATTCAAATAAATGCCATAAATGCTTGACGATTCGTGACATTGAAAAATGCAGAATCATTCAAAACTTCATCCGTAAACCGTGTGTGTTAAAGTTTGTTTAAGGTGCTAATTATTCTGGTTTAGTTCTTTCAATTTAGTGCACCTAGTTGCTAATCCCCTTTTCAACGTTCACCACATCGGGTGTTTTCGCTCCTAGCCACTGAACCTTAAAAACCCGAAATCGCGATGGTGTGATTTAATTGATTAAAAGTGATTTGACTTAAGCCTTTATATAATCCATGCTTAATTAAAGAAAATCGTGACTTCGTGGATCGGGGTTACAAAGGTGCTGCCCTTTGGGGAAACAATCGCCGAGTCGCGAAATGATGATAGTGACTAACTAGGGTTTAAAGTGATTTGTTCTTGATACTAACCTGGGTAACTTTAACACAACTTCGCAACTTCACAAGTCGGAGGCTTGAGAAGCGTTCAACGCGTAACTCCCGAGAGCGAGGGTACGAGGTACTAAGAGATGATAATCCCCGCTTAGTCTTTTAGTAATGGTGATTAGAATTAAGAAGGTTTTCTCCATTTCGCACGTCGGGATACTGCGATTTTAGGGGGTGGAAACGTGAAACAAACGAAGTCCCAAAATCCAATCTTTTTGGGCTTAAGTATAACATTTCATGTATTTAGAGAAAAGTGGCTCCAACACTATGAATTGAACATAATGGTGAATTCATTTTGTCCAAAAAAGCTCTTCAGTTGAATATGGGTTTTTGGGAGAAGCTTGAAATCAAAGAAAGTTTGACTTTGCCAACAATCACATGCACAATATATGAATCTTAGCAAGTTTTAATGTCATTTTAGTCTATCGATTTTAGTTCTTAGAGAAAAGATGATGTTTTAAATAACTACTCACACTCTATTTATACCAATTATAAATGCCTTGCACATATGCAAAATCTAGCATTTTTCCCTCTCGAAATAAAGTTATGATTTTTTAATGAAAAAAAAATTAGACATGTAACCATTAATACATTGATTCAATAATTTTATAAAATAATACACCTTTTAGTAACTTACGTTGGAGGTTATATAATTACTTTTAAATCAATATTAATAAGTTTTATTGTAAAAACATTAAATAAATTTCAAAATTAAGACCAATTATATTTTGATGTCATGCATGTGATGCATCATTTTTACCATAATCACATATATTAAACAGTATATAATAGGACAAGATTTACTTGAATATTAATTTAAATAAAAGAGGAAATATGCATTTAGAAAACGAGATTTCAATAATAAATAAATTTCAAAGCTAAAACTAATTATACTTTGACGTCATGCATGAGATGCATTCTTTATCGTATTCACACACATATACAGAAGAAGATTTGGGAAAAGAATACTTTCGAGAAAAATTAATAAAAATTACAAAGATGGAAGCAAATTCATTGAACTGTCATGATCATTTTATGTTGTGTTTTAAATGAACAAGGATAGCTTCTATACATTTTTGTCTTTAGTTTATCTTGGATTCTAGTTGCATGTATGTAATATTATAGGTTGGAATTTCAATAAATGAATATTATACATTCCATAACGCCATTTGACATATTTTCTTTAGGTCAACGCATGCATAAGGTGTAATTTCCTCGAGTCATATATTTAATTGTTAATATTTTTAAAGTTATATGCTCCTTTTTCATGACATTTTACACCGAAAACATTTTATACTAAAAGTTAAAGGGTGTTAATTGATATTATGTATGTTTAGTTTTGTTTGTAATAAAAATAAAAAATTTGTATTGATTTTTTTTTAAGAAGGACAATATTTTTATCTTATGTTGGGAATGGGTGTACCATACACCTTGTAATGTTATAATAGAGCAAAGAATATTTGCAGCATTGTACTTGAGCATAGAATAGAGTAGTGTTGCAATAGAGTAGATAATATTTGCAGTGTTGTAGTAGAGTAGAGAATGCAGTGCTATAATAGATCAAATAATATGTGTAGTGATGTAGTAGAGCAGAGAATACTTGTAGTGTTGCAGAGCAGAGAATACTTGTAGAGTAGTAGCAGGGAGCGGTGGTAGGGAATAACTTGCAAGTGGTTTCTAGTATGCATAAATGGTTTATGGTTTTACTATGCCTATTTATTGGGTGTTAGAGCTAGAGGAAATCACAAAGTGTGAGTCTTATATTATCGTTATGTTGTCGAATTTTCTCCAGAAATATGTTATTGTTGAACACTCTTGTTGAGGGCACAAAAACTATGTATTGTAACCATTTTTGTTGTTGAAAAATACATTGAGTATGCTTTAGAGTGTGGGGTTTTTCTCCCTGAAGGGTTTTCCCCAAAAATTCTTGTTGTCAATTGTTTGTTGTTTATTTCTTTGCTGCAATTTTTATGTTTTTAATTTCTACACATTCTTCTCTCATAGATTAGTGTAGGAAGTGTATTTCACACTTCTACTTCATTTCATTTGGTATCATAGCCCGATCATCTCGGTTCCAAGGTGTTAGGAACACAATTTTTTTAGAGAATTCTTCCAGATTTTCCATAGTTAGATCCATTGTAATCAACATTTTGAATCTTGAAGATGAATCTAGTTTAGGATTTGAAACATCAATTACCATAGATCTAACCATGGAAATTTGGAAGAACTCTCTAAAATTCATGACCACAGAAATATGAAAACAAGGTTTTTTTTATCTAATCTTTGTTTGAGTGGGATCTTGCACATAAGGAAATATTGTTTCAAGGAAATGACAAGCACATCCAAATTAGGAGAAGTTTAATGGCACTAACTTTGAACTATGGAAGCACAAAATGGAAGATCTTCTTGTAGATCGAGATCTATGGGTTGTAGTGTCTATAACCAAACCCATTGGTATAATAGATGAAAAGTTGGTGGTGTTGGAGAGAAAGCTAAGAAGCCTTACTAAGATCTATTTAGTTGATTTAGTATTAATTAATGTTTCTGAAGAAAGACCCGCAACGTCTCTCTCGAAGAAGTTGGGGGATTTGTATAAAGGTTAAATCCTTGGTTAATAAACTCTTTATGTGGAAAAACTTATTTTCCTTGAGAATGGGTGACGTTGATTATGTATTTGAGCACATGAATTCATTTAATACTATTGTGACCCAGTCGACCTCAATTGGAGTGAATATGGATAAGTAGGATCATTATATGACCCTTTTATGCTCTTTTCCAGATTCATGGGACAACCTAGTAATGGCCATTGGAAGCATTGTGAAGGCATTGGTGCTTGATGAGGTTTTGGTTTCTTTACTCTCAAAGGAGGTGTGGTAGAAATCCTATTAATCCACGAATGAGACCTTGGTTTTTCATGAAATATTGAAGGAGAAAGGAAAGACGAGAGAAAATGGCAAGTCCAAATCTCATGGGAGACATAAGTCTCTTGGAAATTCCAAGGAAAAATGTTGGAACTGCAACAAGGTTAAGCATTTCAAAAGGGATGCAAGGAAGAAAAGAAGAAAAATAAGAAACAAAAGAATGATTCTAATGATGAGTCTAAAAAATATTCTCAAGAGGATGGTGGAGATGCCTTTGTTGCAGCTTTGGCAACCTATGCATCCCAAAGTGCATGGATAATAGACTCTGGAGCTTCCTTCCATATGGCTTTCCAGTAGCACTAGTTTTTAATGTAAGAGTACTATGATGGTGGGATGGTATACCTTGGCGATGACTCTCCTCTTAGCATTATTTGTTGTGCAAAAGTCTTGATCAAATTCCCCAATGGAAAAGTAAAGGGGATCAATGGAGTTTTTCACATTTCAGGTTTAGCATAGAACCTACTATCAATAAGCACACTTAATGATTCAAGTGTGTAGGTTGTTTTCTCTGACAAAGGGTTCAAGATGGTCTGAGGAGCTATGGTACTCACTAAGGGTGTTCATATGTGCACTTTGTTCTAGTTTGATGCATGCACTATTGAGTGTAATAGTTCTTCAATTTTTGTAGTAGATATATCTATAGGATATACACCTTCACTATCATAACCTCCTAAAGAATCTATTTCTTTAGAAAAAAAGTTATCTGCATAGAAGACAATGCTATGGCACCAAAAATTGGGCCATATAGATGAGAAGGGATTATCGGCCTTGAAAAACGAAAATCTTGTCAATGGATTGAATGATTGTACTCTTGAATTTCATTTTACAAGAATTGCATATATGTAAAATAGAACCATGTTCTATTTTATTCTAGTTCTCACAAATCCTCTGGGTTGTTGGACTTAATTCATTCTAATGCATCTGGTCCAGTTAAAGTTGCTTATATTTCTAAGGATTTTTATTATGTGTCATTCATCGATGATTATGCTAGAAGGACATGGGTATATTTCTTTATAACTAAATCTAAGGTTTTTAGTTGGTTTAAGGAGCTTAAATTTCTCTTGGAAAATTAGACTATTAGGAATATTAAGGTGTTAAGGACTGATAATTGCAGTGAGTTTTGTTCTGTAGAGTTTGATAATATTTTTAAGGAGAGTGACATTGAAATACATCAGACAAATTTGTATACCCCTCAACATAATGGAGTTTCATAACTAATGAATAGAATGTTGATGAAAAGATCTAGGAGTATGCTTAGTGGAGTCAGCTTAGAGAATAAGTTTTAGGTAGAAGCGATTGTTACTGGATGTTACTTGATTAATGGGTCTCCCACATTATCTCTTTTGTATAAGACTCCTATGGAGGTCTGGATGGGTAAGAATCCCTCACTTTAGCATCTTCATGTTTTTTGTTGTGAGGCATATGCTCAGTTGCCTAAGGAGAAGTAGTCTAAGTTGGATAACAAGGTAGTGAAATGTATCTTCATCAACTATGGTGTTGGTGTGAAATGGTACAAGCTTTGGGATCATGTGGATGGAAAAAGTTTATATAGAAGAAATGTTATTTTCATAGAAGTTAAATTTTCTCCCATAGTGGTGCAACTAGAAGAGCATGAGAAGAACTTTATGGTTTAGGTACCACCCAAGACCAAGAATGTTGAACCATAAAATGAACAAGAATTTCATGATGGATCTGATGAGGAGGAGGGTTCAGATATTTTAGAAGAAGAAGAAGAAAGTCCAACTCAAAATTTTAGGAGGTCCACTCGGCAAACAAGGAAACCAAATAGGCCTAATTCTAGTCCATTGGATTTTAGATGTATATTATATTTATCTTCTAACATCGACAAACCTAGAATAGTGAAATAGGCAGTGTATATGTAAGATAAGGAGTCCTAGAGATTGGGCATGGAAGAGGAAATGGTTGCACTCATAAAAAATGATACATGGGACTTGGTCCCATTGCTTGATGGATGGAAACCCATAGGATGTAAATGGATGTTCAAAATGAAGATAGGTTTAAATGGAAATGTTGAAAGAAGGCAAGGTTTGGTGAAAAAGGATATTCCCAAGTACAGGGGATAGACTTGGGTGAGATTTTTTTGCTAGTTGCTAAGTTAACATCTGTTAGGTTCTCATTATCTATAAGAACAACATTTGATTTAAATATAGAATAAATGGATGTGAAAACTACATTCCTACATGGTGACCTGAAGGAGGAGATCGATATGACACAACCATAACACTATGTTGAAAAATGTAAAGAGTACATGGTTTGCAAGTTAGGAAAGTCTTTATATGGTCTCAAACAATCTCCCAAAATGCGGTACCAAAATTTTGATTCCTTTGTGTTAGGATTAGAATTTGTGAGATCCAAATCAGATCACTATGTATATTACAAACAAGATGGTGATCATTTCATTGGTATCACTCTATATGTATATTATATGTTATTTTTTGGTAATAGTAAGGATGTGATTTGTGATTTGAAGTCTCGGCTTCTAACACAATTTGATATGAAGGACTTCGGGTATGCAAAATATATATTAGGAATAGAGATTAGGAGAGATAGAGAACACAAAAAGGCTTTGGTTGATCTAGAGTAAGTATGTAAACTTTGTGCTACAATGTTTTCGTATGGAATATTGCAAGCTATTAAGTGTTCCAATTTCTATGGGAACTAAGCTTTTAGTTGAGCAATGTCCTAAAAAAACCTCAAGAAGGAGGATATGGCCTACTTTCCTTATAACAGTGTAGTTGGTAATTTGATGTACATTATGGTCTATATTATATTAGACATTTCCCAATAAGTGAGAGTCTTGAGTTGATTCATGGTTAATCCTAGAAATGAACACTAGACTAAAATGAAGAGGGTTTTCAAGTATTTGTGAGGTACCTTTGAATATTCCATTTTCTATCATAGTGATGATTTAGGGGACCCACACTTAGTGGATATATAGGGTTATGTGGATTTTAATTGGGAAAGACATGTAGATAGAAGGAGATCTGTGAGTGGTTACGTGTTTTAGTGTTTTGGTGGAGCAGTGATTTGGATGAGCAAGAAACAAGCCATGATTTATTTGTCCACTATATAGGAAGAGTATATGGAAGTTACTCATGCTTGTAAAGAGGACATTTGTCTTATAAAACTATGTTCAGAAGTAGGTCCAAGTCATAAAACTATTACAATTCAATGTGATAGTAACAGTGCCATTTGTTTGGCTAATAACCAAACCTTTCATGCAAACAAAAAGCATATGGATATCTAGTACCATTTCATTAGGGACAAAGTAGAGGATGGAAAGGTGATACTAGAGAAACTTGACACCTTGCAGAATGTTGCAGATGTATTGACAAAACATGTGAGCACATGTAAATTCAAGTGGTGTTATAGGTCTATGGGTCTTATGGGCACTAGCAATTAGCTTGTAGTTTAATGCATTCTCCCTTGTACTCTTTAAAGGCGTATGAAAAGTGGGAGGATGTTAGGATAGGTGTGTCATACAGCTTGTATTGCTACAATAGAGAAAACAATATTTGTAGTGCTATAATTGAGTAGAGAATATTTTTAGTGTTATAGTAGAGAAAATAATAATTGCAGTTTTGTAGTAGAGCATAGAATACTTGCAATGATGCAAAAGAGAAAATAATACTTACAATGTTTTAGTAGATAAGAGAATACTTGCAATAATGTAGTAGAATAGAGAATACTTCTAGAGTAGTAGCAAAGAGTAGTGGTAGGGAATAACCTGCAAGTGGTTTCTAGTATGCAAAAATGGTAAACAATAAATGGTTTATGGTTTTACTGTGCTTATTTATTGAGTGCTAGAGCTGGTGGAAATCATAGAGTGAGAGTCTTATGCCTTACTGTTATGCTTCCAAATTTTATCCAGAATTATGTTATTGTTGAACAATATTGTTAAGAGCATAGAGACTGTGTATTGTAACCATTTTTGTTGCTTAATAATACATTAAGTGTGCTTTGGCATGTGGGGTTTTTCTCCTAGAAGGGTTTTCCCCAAGAAATATTGTTTTTTATGGTTTGTTGTTTATTTATTTTTCACATTTGTTATATTTTTTTATTTTTTCACATTATTATCTCATATATTATCTAGGAAGTGTATTACGCACCTCTACTTCCTTTCATCTAAGTATAAAAATTACAAACTCCACAATTTAAAAAAAAAAAATTAGTCATCATATTATAATTCTACATTGTAAAGTTTTGTTATAGACATAAAGAGTATATTGTAAAAAAAGAGTCAAGCATTGATTATCAAAAAAGAGAATAAATACTTTGCCAAAACTAAAATGTTTGATATAGGATAAAATATTGAAGCAATATTTGTTACAATGTAAAGTTGAGATCTTGAATTTTGATGATGATGATTGTTATAACCCTATATTTCATAGTATCACTTGGTGATTGAAATTTCTTCCTCCAGTCATATTTCATTGTACAAATGATTTACAAAAAGAAAAAGAAAAGGATAAAATGGAAAAACTGAAAAGAGGGTATAAAAGAAAAAGAAAAGAAAAGAAAAAACATAAGAAAGAGAAAAATATAAAACCCAATCAAAAATAAATTTAGTTTGAATCATATTGTATAATCATGATCAAACTCTTTAAATTTGTGTTGATATGCTAGAGAATAAGTTTGGTCAAACTGTTTAATATTGGCCAAATTTGTTCGGTTAGAGTAATAATTAATCCAAGAGTCTAAGTTGGATTAATATGTTAGATGCCTAGGTTCGTATATAGGTTAATGATTTTGGTTTCAAGAAAAATTGAAAGGGGATGTCAAAATACCCCTTGTTTGATTAAATTTGATTATTGTAGCTTAGGAAAATAAAACTATGGTGTAAAGTGGAAAAAATAAGCTTGGCGCTACCTATCGCATATTTTTTATCCTAAGTTTACTGGCGGAAAAGACCCTTTGTCGTGTAGTGACTAATTCCCGCACAGGTTGTCATCGACGACTCCCATCACCTAATAGATCGACAATCCTCAACGCTTTTCAGACCCCCCCCCGCCCCCTGCGACCTTTCTGCCTTTAATGGTGGGGGGGTATGAAAAGTGGTTTCCCCTCGCATCGGTCCCACCTAACTTGGCACTCTCACAACATTTCAAACCCCCCTCTCTAAAATCCTCTTACCACCTACGCCCCCTATGAAATCTACCCAAACCACCACCCAATACCACTCACCTAAGTCTGCCACCGTACCCTATTTCTACCCTCCATCTGTCCCATCCTACATACATGTTTCCCAGTTAAAACGCTCTATGTGACCATTAATCGCCTCGTTACCACCCCGTGCCATAACGAACACCTCCAACACATTATAAAACCTTGTTTCATCACCTTGTAATTCCATTTTCTAATACAGACACCATGGACACCACGTTGAAACAAGTTGTCAAGCTAACTACCACAACCTTTCACCATCAACAGGCATTTTTTCCCAGGTAATCACAGTTCTGCCATTAATTTACTTTAATATCTGTCAATCATGTCCCCCAAGGCCAAATATGTTGATACATCTGAGAACCTGATCCTTCCCCCTCCTTTCGACTGGGACCACATACCTCTGCCAGATAAAGACTATAAAATCGTTGATCCTAGGTGTGAATTTGACTTCTTTGAATTGCGCTCATGGCTGAAAGAGATATCTCTATACCAGAGCGATGAAATTGGACTCTGGGAGTCCAATTTACCTCTGTATATGTTCCCTCAAACCCACCACTTCCCTAAATTCTCCCTCAAATTCCAAGCTCGTTATTTTCCCAGCCAAAGGGCCATTGTTTCCTCTTCTAGCAAAACCATGTTTTCAATCACCTCTGAAGCCATTAACCAGATGTTGAAAATCCCAAGAAATGACTCTGCAATCATGTTTTCCATTGAATCCCTAAATGACTTGTATTAGAAGCTCACCTTCCCCCAAAGAGCCCATATTTTTGAGATTTTTCTACCAGAAGAAGCCCAATTTCCCAAGAAAAATCCCCCCTTATTAATCCTCCATCTTCACTGTCAAAGCCAACCAGATCATTTCCATTATTTCTTACCTGTTAGGTTATTACTTAGATGAATGGGTTGATGAGCCTATCCTTGGTTTCCTATCTATATTTTCCATAGAAGAAAGAGTTTCAGTTAAATTCAATTTCAGTCAATTTCTAGCTGATAACATTCATGATCATGTTTTCAACTTTCCAACTAAAGGAATGTTCAGATATTCCTCAATTCTGGTTTACATGTTCTTGGTTTTTCAGTTAGTCAGGTTTCCATGTGCACTTCAAAAATTAAACCAGGAAGGAAGCCCACAGTCAGTGACTTCATGGACCTCATTGGTGAGGAAAATTTCTACAGAGTACAACTTCAAGGACTTCATAGACCATTTATTTCACTGAGTTGTTTGCATGTTGAACAGTAGTAGAGAGACAAGGATCAATGAAGAAATTTAGAGAATGTTGCACCTTTTTGATCTAGCAAAGACAGGGGATTGGTACTTATACAAAAACCACACAGAGATAAGAGTATATGGATGTGAGTTTCCACCTTATAGATTTCCCAAATACCTCCCTATGAGGATTTTTGCACTATAATACATAAGGAATATGGTGAGTTTAGACGACATACACTTTGTTGCAGCAAAAAAGAAGCAACAACTCATAATCGAGACTCATATTGGCCCTTTCATCTGCAACAGTGGATCAGCAGGAGAAGAAGCATATAAACTCTTGAAATAGATGAGGTGTACTCTGAGTTCCACTTGGGAATATGACCCATTTGGTATCATATATGAACTCAGATTCAAACAGAGAAGTAATCCTTATGCTCATACACAGAAGCCAAAGGTGGAGAAATATATGAAGCAGACAGAGTGGCAGGAGAACACATTGCTAGAAACAGAATAACATAACCGCTTGCCCCTGTCACTTCTTCACATACTAACACACCTCAAAATAAAACAAATAAGGGAGCAAGAAATGAGGTTTCTCCTTCAGTCATAGAGGTATCAGCCGAGGACTTCCAATTTTACAAAAAGAGGGCCAAGACTAGTCATGCACCAAATTTGCTCAAAGAAGGAGAAATGCAGTCCACCATAGTTTTGGAGGGACCTCACTCTTTAGCCTACTCAGAAATTCATTTTATAGTGTCTACATCATCACCAACATCTCAAAGAAAAACATAAACTACTCTGACAGTTGAATCAACTCATGGAAAAACAGATTCAAACATTTTTGACAAATACAAACAGATCAAGCAAAGAAATGATCTCCTCAACAACAACACCTATGATCAGTTCTAGAAGTAGACCTCCATTTCTCAACAAAGACTGCTTTCATCCTTTGACACAGAAAGAGGAAGAATGCAAATGGAATTCTTACAAGAACAAGTTCCCCATCCTAAAACAATTGTAGACTATAAGAAGATTTCCTTTGAGTTTGATGTAAAGGATGCTCATCCAATGGACCAGATGGATATGCATAGGAATACATGAGATATTATATTCTCTACCTTGAAAAACACCTCAATGACTATTTCAAAGTTGCATGTATCCCTAAACAATATTCAGTCCCAATTGAAGCTGGAGAAAATCTCTTATTTGGCCAAGGACAACAAAATCAAATCATTAGAAGAATTGGTGTTGAATATTGGGTATGACCCAACAAATGTCAAGGAAGTAGAGTAATTATTAAAAAAGAAGAATATTGATATAACATCTCTGAGAAAGAAACTGAAGCTTCCAGCTACAGAATATTCACAAGCCAAATAAGTGGTTGAGACTGAAGGCCACAAAGAAGAAATGTTGAATCTAATCATGGAACCTAATGCACAAATAAGAGAAATGGAAGTAGAAATGGATAAATTGATAAAGGAAAAGGAAAAAAATGTGCATATGTCCATGATCCCATTGGAGGCAGTCCCTCTGATAGGAATTAGAACAACAGAATCATCCACATCAACAGAAATTCCATCAGCAATCCCAATACAAGTTTCATATGCATCTAACAAACTTGTAAAATCCATGGAAGACATGTCCATCCAAGGGGAAGAGATTAGGAAACTATGGGAAGAGGTAAAGAACTTGCAAGAATTGAAGTCAATGTTCCATTCCAGTCACCAATTAGAGATGCATAATCTAATCATGGAACCTAATGCACAAATAAGAGAAATGGAAGTAGAAATGGATAAATTGATAAAGGAAAAGGAAAAAAATGTGCATATGTCCATGATCCCATTGGAGGCAGTCCCTCTGATAGGAATTAGAACAACAGAATCATCCACATCAACAGAAATTCCATCAGCAATCCCAATACAAGTTTCATATGCATCTAACAAACTTGTAAAATCCATGGAAGACATGTCCATCCAAGGGGAAGAGATTAGGAAACTATGGGAAGAGGTAAAGAACTTGCAAGAATTGAAGTCAATGTTCCATTCCAGTCACCAATTAGAGATGCATAAGTCTCAAAGGCTTAGTCAAAAGTTACAACAAGTAGAGAAAGAGACTGCCATGGAAAAAATATTTTGGTAGATATCAGCAAGTCAATGTTAGAAATATATCCATCCATATAGATTATATTTGAACATCATGACTTATTACAGAAGGCCAGGGGAGCAATTGAGATCATCAAAGAATAGTTAGGATAAATACCCACAGAGGCCAGTGAACTTATCATATTTCTAAACTCCAAAAACAAGGAGTTAGAAGAACTAGAAATTGAGGACATAACATAGACCATCCTTGAGATCAAGAAGGTCCTGACCAAGAAATGATTAATGTTGCAGCTAGAAGAAAAATATCGAGTGATGATCATGGGTGTGGAGAGATTTTTCAGCAAGTTTGAAGTGCTACACAATAAAGGTCTTCCTATATTGTTAGTACTTAATGACAAATTGATCACTTTTTTTTATTACAAACAGAAAATGAGTGCAGTGGAAAAAGACAGTTCAAAGTTTGTAGGGATATAGGGAAGCATTAATGGTAAATATTTCCTAGAAACACTACAGTTAGACTCGAGTATTCAGCATGAGATTAAGAATATATTCATCACTAAGCCTACCTTTGCCAAGTAAACGAAAATGGATGAGATATACAGGAAGTTACTCAAGATTTCTATCCCAGGTAAAAATAGGTGGGAAGACCTATGCACTTTACTTGAGTAGAGACAATTATGGTGTTCTAGTCAGCATGGAGCATCTAGCCAAAGTCAAAGAGATGAGTCACAAACCACTTCCACAAAATCAGCACAAGGGATCCGAGCAAATCAACAAATCCCTCATATTCCTCCATAATATCCTGGTCATTTATGACAGAATTTGATGTAAATAGTTTTATAAATACTTCTCTCTTTGAAGTATTATGGGTTTATTTTTTCCACCCAGGAGCTATTGTGTAATTTTTCAAAGGATCAAAGAGTAATAAAAGAGGCTTATTCACAGGATTCTTGTGTCATATTGTTGGTGATGTCTTTATCTCTTTGTCCAATGTTTTCTCATTCTCTATAATCATTTCATGTATTTCCAATTCTAATCATTAAAAGAAAATCAAAAGAACAAAATTTATTTCATATACTTTGTCTCTAGATTTTTAATGATCTGCATGTTGTTCATATGAAACAGAGTGAAGGAATTCTTAGCTTCTCCTCTACTTAGTGTATTTTTCCCCTGTCTTCCCTCTTATTAATTCCATTTAATCTGAATAGATCCAAAAAATTTACGACCTTTCCCTCTGGAGAAAATCTTATCAAAATATGAAATTGATCTTCATATTTAAGTACAGACCCCATAGCCCAATGGAAAATTAAGCATTATTTTATCCAATTATTTCAAACAAACAAACAAAATTCAAACTGTCATAACTAGCCTAACATTTTAAAACTCAAACAAATATAAATCATACAGAGAGATCCCTCTCTGAAGCTGGCAAGGCTAGATCCCAACTTCAAAAGTGGTTTGGTAGTTACCTCTGTCAATTTCTTCTACAACCTCTGGAAATTACAAAGTGATAACATAGTGGCGACCATACTGGGGAATGAACAAATTTTCCAACTTTATGAATTGTCTTCCCTAAGTAAGAAAAAATTATTGTTGGATAATCAAAGATCTAAATTTCAAGAGATAAATATTCATAGGTTGTAAAAAATTGTAAATAGTTAATTAGGTTTTTAAATTTTAAGCTCTAGCTCCAAAAAGAATTCATACTAGATCTCACCCTAATCCAAAACCTGTAAAAGTAGTAGATAATCCTGCAAATTTTATTAGAAAAAGAAGTACAATAGAAAGTCAAGGGAGTAGTAGTCCTCTTCCCAGGGAAACCTCTCTTCCAGAGAAGTTTGTCACAATCCAAAACATCCATTTGTTGGCATACTTACAGACAGAAGACAACGTGTGTGTGTTTGTCATTGATGGTGCAGATCAACATGATCAGCAGTGCAGCGCTAATGGCATGGAAATGATCAATAGTGAAGAGAAACAGTGATCGTTGGATCCCATTCATAATTCCCAATGACCGTTAGATCTAAATTCAGATAGGAGGAGTGCGCAGTAGATGAGAATATATCTCAGGCGCAATGTGTGTGTGTTTGTCATTGATGGCGCAAATCAGCACAATCAACAAAGCAATGATAATGGCATGGAAATGATCAACAGTGAAGAGAAATAGTGATCGTTGGATCCCATTCAAAATTTCCGATGACCGTCAGATATGAATTCAGATAGGAGGACCGCGCAGTAGAAGAGAACGAATCTCAGGTGTCAGATCTGAGCCCGAAGACCAACCATCGTTGGATCCAGAAGAAGGAGCATGATATTTACGTGCAAGATGAAGCGGGCTTACAAAGTCCTGAAAGAAGGAGGACCGTCCATGTTCAAGGACACGTGGTGAGTGACTAGAATTTTGCTGACTTACACATTGGAGGAGTCAATGGAGCATGGTGTGGGAACTCGCGATATGTGATATCTCGAAATGATCTGGCTTGTTGAATCAAGGATTGATCTGAACCCTTGGATCGAGGGTCATGGACAGTTGGATGCAGACTACACGTGGCGAGAGGTCATCTTTTCGCTAACTAGAAATTCAAAGGAAGGAGGTGCTCTATCCTTTGAAATTGTGAAATGTGAAAACACAATTTAATCTGAGTAGTCGATCAAAGGGAGAGCGTGGACCGTTGATCTGGCTCCATTTTGGAGTTTCGGATATCGGGAGTTGGAGGAGTCAATGAGACTCACGACAAAAGTGAGAAATCACGAAGAGATCGTTTGTTTGGCGAGTGGTCATAGTGCATGGTCACATCGTCGAGAGTTGGAGGGAGGAGCTAGTGCAACCAAGCTCTATTTCAGTGATCGCGACATGGAGAGTCGAGACCCTTCATCACAAGAATGCCGAAATGCAAAATCGCGAAATCAATTCTGCCTAGCGTTTGGTCACAGCCAGTGGGCATATGAGATAAACCCAAGATCCTGCAGAATTAATCCAATGGTGTTGATAAATTGGGAATATGATCGAAGGGCTATTGTTGCACTTCACAGTTAATTGATCAGTTACGATTCAGTTAGCAGAACTGAATCATAGTTATTGGACGTTTGGTGATTCAGTTGCTAAGGCATTTTCTTGGAGATTCAAGGTGTAACTAAATAGGGGGTATAAGATAAAATGGAAACGCAATGACTGTGGTAGGTTGGATGTTCGAACTGGAAAAATGAGTTGAACTGTAAGAAAGGTAAAATTATAGTATGCATAGTGTGAGATAAAACTCAGAGATGTTGAATAGACAGAAGTAAGAGAATAATTGCAAAACAGTTTGAAGCAAAGCAGAACTGTAGAACAGATAGAAGCAAAGCAGAATTGCAGAACAGTTAAAAGAAGAGAAGAATTACAGAACAAAGAAGAAGGGGTAAGAAGTAAGAAACATGTATTGTTTGTTATTCAGTCATTTATTCATAACATAGGGAGGTAGGGTGGTGCTAGGGAGGACAATATTCCTCTTTTATTCAAGTTGGTGCTTGAATACTGAAGTTTGGAGCTTTCATATGGTTGTGGCTAGAAAAACAGGGTGGCAGGGTGGTGCTTGGGAAAACACAGAGTTTTCTGTATACAAGTTGGTTCTTGTATAAGTGGAAGTAGGTGCTTCCATCCAGTTATTGCTGGAACACTCAGGGAGTTGGTGCTTCCTTCTAGTGGGTGCTAGAGAAACTAGAGAGTTGGTTCTCTCAACAAGTTGGAGCTTCTAAAATGGAGGTATAAGCCTCACTTTGAGTTGGTTCTCAAACATAGATTATGTACAGAACTTAAAAGACTGCCTATCATTCGAAGAAGAAGAGGTTTTCTCCCTTTATGGGTTTCCTCGTGAAAATCTGTCTCTGTGTGTATATTATGTGTGACTGATGTTCATTACTCATGTTGTTCATATGTTTTATAATATCGATGGTCACTTGGAAGAGCTTAAAAATTGTTTGAATAGTCATATATTGTTTAAACACAGTAACAACTGATTCACCCCCCCCTCTCAGTTGTCTTATTATTTTTCAAAAATTGGTATCAGAGTCGGTTTCTTTATTTAAAGGTAGATCTATAAGCTTAAACATGACAAGTCATGAAGGGACTTCAACCAATAAGCCTCCTCTCTTTGATGGAACAAACTTTTCCTTCTGGAAGATTAGAATGAGAACATACTTAATGGCCTTAGGTGCTGATGTTTGGGATGTAGTAGAGACTGGATACATAAAGCCTGTTGTGCTAGCTTCCAAGGATGATAAGTTAGAATTTAGCTTTATTTCTAATGGAATGAATTCTATCTTGAATTGACTTGCAAAAGATGAGTTTGTAAAGGTGATGCATCTTCAAACTGCCAAAGAAATGTGGGATAAACTTATTAACAGTTATGAAGGAAATGAGAAAGTAAAATATGCCAAACTTCAAACATATAGATTGAAATTTGAACAACTAAAGATGAATGAAGATGAAACAGTCAGCAAGTATTTTTTAAGAGTTGAAGAGCTTGTGAATGCCATGAAGGGTCTTGGTGAGAAAATTGAAGAATCCTTTTTAGTTCAGAAGATTTTAAGATCTTTGCTTGATAAATTTAATCCAAAAGTCTCTGTAATAGAAGAAATAAATGATATTAAAACTCCGCCCATTGATCAACTCCTAGGAACTCTAACTGCATATGAAATGAGAATTAGCAAAGATAAATCCATTACTATATAAGCATCTTTTAAAGTAGACAAGAATACTGATTCAGAATTATATGATATTGAGGCAAAATTTGTGAGAAGGTTAAAGAAAGGATCAGGAAAATATCAAGGCAAGCTCCCTTTAAAATGTTTTAACTATGGTAAGATAGGTCACTTTGCATCCAAGTGTCCTCACCAGAAAAAGGATCAGAACTTTGATGATGAAAAGAAATACAAATTTAAGAAATATAGTAAAAAGAAATGTTTGTGTGCAAACAATGATGACTCCTTAGAAGACATAGATAGTGATTCATCCTGTGAAGACAAAGTGAATTATTTCATGCTTATGGCTATGGGAGATCTTGATGATGAACATTTAGGAGGTGAAATGGATGATGAAGAAGTTGTAGTGGATATGGAAGGTGAATTAATCAGTGCTTTGGAAGAAATTGACAGACTCAGATGTAAGAAGAGAAAACAAAAAAGGTTGTTGATGCAGTTTAAAATGAATCATAAAAAACCTGATGAAGACTTTGCTCTACTAAAAGTGGAGTTAGAAGAGGAAAATAAAATAGAAGACATTTTGAAACAACAGTTATCAGAAAAGAAAGCAAGGTGTGAAGCCTTAGAAAAAGAGATAGGAAAAACCGGAAAAGAAATGGAGAAGTTTAAGGCATTGTATCACCAAAATCTGTCAAGTATTAAAGCCTCAGAAGAATTAACTTCCATTCTAAATCAGCAAAGGAATCCAAAGTTGAAAGCTAACTTGGGATATGAAGAAGGATCAAGTAGTGATCATCCAAGTAATACAAAACCCATCAAGTTTGTCAAATCTACAATCATTGACAACAACCACTCTGAAGAAACAAAGAAAGAAAATAAACCACCAAGAAGGAATTAAAGAAAAAGTACTAGAACCGAATCTGTAGATCAGAGAAACTATCAGCATGGAAGAAAACGACCCACTCAAAGAAGATAGTATTTTTCCAGGTACAACGGATTTTTCTATGGATATTTTTTTTTCTGTTCTAACTTTGGTCACAAAACTATAACTTGTTCTTTAAGATTTAGATATGAACAATCAAGTTATTCAAGGAGTAATTATATGTTACCAAAAATATTGAGACAACCAAGAAACAAACAATCACAGACTATAAATCATGTGATGACTGAGAGAAGGACGCAGGTAAAACTTAACAACAGTTGTGAGCATAACAATCGTTATGATTTGTTATTCAGTGAACCAGAATGTTACAACTATCATAATTATGGACATAAAGCTCCATATTGTTGCTTAAGGAACTATAAGCTAGATCTTAATCCTATTGCTGAAAATTTCAAGGTTTGGAAGAAGAAAGAAGATGACCAGTGTGGATTAGTGTTATCATCCCAAAGACAAAAGAATCCCTGGTATATTAACAGATGATGTTCCAAACATATGACTAGAGACAAAAGTAAGTTTCTAACTGTAAGTGAAAACAAATCAGGGAATGTAACTTTTGGAAACAATGCACCAGGAAAAATAAAAGGTAAAGGAATGGTAAGCCTAAGTAATGGCAAAGGAAAATCTCAAGATGTGATGTTTGTAGATGGTCTGAAACATAATCTACTAAGTGTCAGTCAAGTTTGTGACAAAGGGTGTGAAGTTGTTTTTACTTCTAAAGATTGTAAAATAAAGTCTTTGAATTCAGGACAACTGGTTGCAAAAGGGATAAGAATAGAATATAATGTCTATGTGTTAAAAGAAGAAAAAAAAGAATGCCACTTAAGCAAATATGATGAAAGTTGGCTATGGCATAGGAGACTTGGACACCTAAATTTTGATAATATAATCAAGCTTAGAAACAATGGGGCAGTAAAATATCTTCCAAAGATATCAAAACCATATGAATCTGTTTGTAAACCTTGCCAGATAGGAAATCTTACTCGCACTGAGTTCAAATCTAAAAACTTTCCTTCAACAGAAAAACCTCTCCAGTTAGTACATATGGATTTATGTGGACCATCAAGAAAACAAGGTACAGGAAAATAAAACTATTTTATGTTGAGTATTGATGATTATTCTAGACTAATGTGGGTTGCCTTTTTGAAGGAAAAATCTGAAGCATTTGAAAAATTCAAAGTGTTTAAGGCTCTGACTGAGAATCAAACAGGAAAAATATTGAAGGCAGTAAGGTTTGATAGAGGAGGAGAGTTTAGTTCACAGAACTTAAAAGAGTTTTGTGATAAACATGGAATCAAACGAGAATACACTATTCCAAGAACACCACAACAAAATGGAGTAGTTGAGAGGAAGAATAGATTAGTTCAGCAGATGGCAAGATCAATGATGAATGAAAGGAACATTTCTCAGAAATATTGGGTGGAATCAATCCATACAACTGTTCATATTCTTAACAAAGCTCATCTCATGCCACACAATGACAAGACTCCTTATGAACTATGGTTTGGAAGACGTGCTCCAATCAAGCATTTTAAAGTCTTTGGGAGTAAATGTTATATCAAGAATAATGATGAAAATATTGGCAAATATGATGATAGGGTTGATGAAGGTATCTTCTTAGGTTATGCTACAAACAAAAAAGGGTACAGATGCTACAATAAGGGGCTGCATAAATTGGTTGATTGTATCGACATAAAGTTGATGAAGAAA
Organism: Picea sitchensis; assembly: GCA_010110895.2. Taxonomy (NCBI): domain Eukaryota; kingdom Viridiplantae; phylum Streptophyta; class Pinopsida; order Pinales; family Pinaceae; genus Picea; species Picea sitchensis. The sequence goes on from SNQJ01S0015335.1 coordinate 163,050, forward strand.
TCCCAGTACGAAATGTAAGCAGTGTTGAACCAAGCACAAAAGATATAGTTTAAGATGAAGATGAATAGGTCCAAGAATCAGAAAGAGAATAATATGAGTCAGATGAAGATATGAATACTTAGGCTAACACAAATCAGTAGAAAGAAACAAAACCACCTCTCAAAATTGTTAGAAAGAAACATCGTGAAAATCAGATAATTGGAGATATAAACAAAGGAGTTCAGACAAGAAGGAAATTAGTTAAAGACACAAAACAATCTCAGATTTATTTTTTATCTATGATTGAACCTAAAATTTTTGATGAAGCCAGCAACCATGATGATTGGATTAGAGATATGAATGAAGAGCTTGATCATATTGAAAAGAACAATACTTGGGAGCTTGTTCCTAGACCTGAAGATAAGAATGTAATAGGTTCCAAATGGGTGTTCTAGAATAAAATGAATGAAAAAGGATAAGCTGTTAGAAATAAAGCCAGATTGGTTTGTAAAGGGCATGCACAAGTTGAAGGTTAGAATTTTGATGAAACTTTTGCACCAGTGGCAAGATTGGAAGCCATCAGAATGATTCTTTCATATTCATGTCATAAGAACTTTAAAGTTTATCAGATGGATGTTAAGTCAACATTCTTAATGGAGATCTAGAGGAAGAAGTATATATGGAGCAACCTGAAGGATTCTCATTGACAGATAATCATGATTATGTTTGCAAGCTGAAGAAGGATTTATATGGACTGAAACAAGCACCACGAGCTTAGTATTATAGACTGGACAAATTTTTGCAAGACAAAGGGTTCAAGAAAGGTATTGTTGACAACAATCTCTACATCAAGTCTGAAGGTGATGATTTACTAGTTGTTTTGGTTTATGTAGATAACATTATTTTTTGCTGTACTAATGATTCCTCTGTTCAGTGGTTTTCTAACTCTATGCAAACAGAGTTTGAGATGTCCATGATAGGAGAAATGTCATAATTTCTTAGTTTACAAGTAAATCAGATTTCTACAGGAATATTTATCTCTCAAGAAAAATATTTGAAAGAGATGTTGAAGAAATTTTAGATGGAAGAATTTTCTCCTGTTAGTACACCTATGGTGGTTGGTTGAAAGCTCAGTAAAGATGATATTTCACCTGATGTTGATTAAAGGGCATATCGATCAATGATAGGTAGTCTTCTATACATCACAACATCTTGTCCTGATATAATGAAAGTTGTTGGAATGGTAGGTTGTTATCAGTATGATCCTAAACAAAGTCATTTAGTAGTTGTAACCAGGATATTCAAGTACTTGAAGGGCACAATGACTTATGGTCTGTGGTATCCTAGAAATCAGAACTTTCAGTTAATTTCTTATTCAGATGTTGATCGGGCAAACTGTGTGGATGAGAGAAAGAGCACCAGTGGAGGAGAATTCTTCCTAGGTAACTCATTAGTAGCATGGCTTAGTAAGAAGCGTGGATCCATCTCCTTATCAACTACAGAGGAAGAATACATTGTTGTTGCTACTTGTTGCACACAAATTATATGGATGATACAAACTCTTGCAGAGTTGAAGGTAACTTATATTAATCCCACTCCACTTCACTGTGATAACACCAGTGCCATCAGTCTCTCTAAGAATCATGTATTTCATTCAAAGTCAAAGCATATACCAATAAAATATCATTTTCTCAGAGAACAAGTTACAAACAGAATTGTCCAGGTGAATTATATTCCTTCCATAGAACAAATATCTGATATTTTTACTAAACCTTTAGCAGCAACACCTTTTGGATAACTTTGTTAGAAGTTGGGGGTTATATCTTCATTTGTCTAATTTGTTCACCTTGTTAGGGGGAGTATGTGATTGTCACATATATGATACTTTCGAGATATATTGAAATAGTTCAGGGGGAGCATGTTTCTTCTTTGAAATTGATGTCAAAGGGGGAGAAAAAGTGTGGTAAGCAGTGTGGTAAGGATGCTACAGTGGTATGTTTGGTTGCATGTTTAGTAGGAAGAGTAGCAGTCCAGGCAAAGAGTGCAGAGTGCACTTCGTTAGGTTCAAGGTTTCCATCAATGCCAAAGGGGGTATTGTTGGCATACTTACAGACAGAAGACAACATGTGAGTGTTTGTCATTGATGGCATAGATCAATAGTGCAGCGATAATGGCATGGAAATGATCAACAGTGAAGAGAAATAGTGATCGTTGGATCCCATTCAGAATTCCTGATGACCGTCAGATCTGAATTCAGATAGGAGGAGCATGCAGTAGAAGAGAACGGATCTCAGGCACAACGTGTGTGTGTTTGTCATTGATGGCACAGATTAGTACGATCAGTAACGCAATGATAATGGCATGGAAATGATCAACAGTGAAGAGAAACAGTGATTGTTGGATCCCATTCAGAATTCCCGATGATCGTCAAATTTGAATTCATATAGGAGGAGCGCGCAGTAGAAGAGAACGGATCTTAGGCATCAAATCTGAGCCCGAAGACCAACCATCGTTGGATCCAAAAGAAGGAGCACGATATTTACGTGCAAGATGAAGCAAGCTTACAAAGTCACGAAAGAAGGAGGATCGTCCATCTTCAAGAAGGACACATGGCGAGTGACTAGAATTTCTTGAATTACACATTGGAGGAGTCAACGGAGCATGGTGTGGGAACTCGTGATACGCAATATCCCAAAATGATTTGGGCCATCAGATCGAGGATTGATATGAGCCCTTAGATCGTGGGTCGTGGAAAGTTGGATGCAGACTACACGTGGCGAGAGGTCATATTTTTGCTGATTGGAAAGTCAAAGGAAGGAGGTGCTCTATCCTTTGAAATCGCAAAATGTGAAACCACGATTTAATCTGATTCATCGATCAAAGGGAGAGTGTCGACCGTTGATCTGGCTCCATTTCGGAGTTTCGGATACTGGTAGTTGGAGGAGTCAATGAGACTCACAACAAAAGTGTGAAATCATGAAGAGCTTGTTTGTTTGGCGAGTGGTCATAGTGCATGGTCACATCGTCGAGAGTTACAAGGAGGAGCTAGTACAGCCAAGCTCTATTTCGGCGATCGCGGCATGGAGATTCGAGACCCTTCATCACAAGAATGTTGAAATGCGAAATCACGAAATCAATTCTGCCTAGCGTTCGGTCACAGCTAGTGGGCATATGAGATAAACATGAGATCCTGTACAATTAATCCAATGGTGTTGATTAATTGAGAATATGATCGAAGGGCTACTGTTGCACTTCACAGTTAATTGATCAGTTATGATTTAGTTAGCAGAACTGAATCATAGTTATTGGAAGTTTGGCAATTCAGTAGCTGAGGCGTTTTCTTGGAGATTCAAGGTGTAACTGAATAGGGGGTATAGGATAAAATGGAAATGCAATGAATATGGTAGGTTGGTTGTTCGAAATGGAAAAATAAGTTGAACTGTAAGAAAGGTAAAATTACGGTATGCATAGTGTGAGATAAAACTCAGATATGCTGAACAGACAGAAGTAAGAGCAGAATTGCAGAACAATTTGAAGTAGAGAAGAACTACAGAATAGATAGAAGCAAAGTAGAATTGCAGAACAGATAAAAGAAGAGAATAATTATAGAACATATAAGAAGGGGTAAGAATTAAGACACTTGTATTGTTTGTTATTCAGTCATTTATTCATAACACAGGGAAGTAGGGTGGTGCTAGGGAGGATTGTAGTCCTCTGTTATTCAAGTTGGTGCTTGAATACTTAAAGTTGGAGCTTTCATCTGGTTGTGGCTAGAAAAACAGGGTGGCAGGGTGGTGCTTGGGAAAACACAGAGTTTTCTGTATACAAGTTGGTTCTTGTATAAGTGGAAGTAGGTGCTTCCATCCAGTTGGTGCTGGAACACTCAGGGAGTTGGTGCTTCCTTCTAGTGGGTGCTAGAGAAACCAGAGAGTTGGTGCTCTCAAAAAGTTGGAGCTTGTAAAACAGAGGTAGAAGCATCACTTTGAGTTGGTGCTCAAACATAGATTATGTACAGAACTTAAAAGACTATCTATCATTCGAAGAAGAAGAGGGTTTCTTTGTTTATGGGTTTCCTCGTGAAAATTTGTCTCTATGTGTATCTTATGTGTGACTGATGTTCATTACTCATGTTTTTCATATGTTATATAATATTGATGGTCACTTGGAAGAGCTTAAAAATTGTTTGAATAGTCATATATTGTTTAAGCACAGTAACAATTGATTCACCCCCCCTCTCAGTTTTCTTAGTATTTTTCAACACCATTTTGATCTACCATTTGAGAATAGCCTTTTCAGAACCAAATATGATAGCTTTGTGGATGAAACCATTTTAGATAAAGCTATCCTCCAACCTAGTACACCTGAAAGACACTCTCGTGGATCAGATCTTGATCAACAAATCCTTCAAGATTTTGAAAATTTACAAGATCTAGCCTCATAATTTTATCAAGCCTTGCATAAATCTTACATTCAACAGTATGTTGAAATTTCTTCCCTGACCATCCCTGCATCTTCTATCAATCCTCAATTAGCTCATCCTATATCTTCCAGCCCTACTTCTTCCACATCTTCCACCACTTCTCCAACAATTTTACAAGTTACCATCCAGCCTGTCACGGGAGTTCTTGCTATCCATCCTCCTCCACCAATCATGGAAACAAGATATGCTCCCCTTGTTTTGGCTTCTCCCTTACACAATATGCCCCAGGATTATCAAACTAGGATTCCTCAGTTTGATGGTACTGGAAATATGACTGCACAACAACATGTTGACAAGATGAATGACTTCTTTGACCTGGAAGAAGTAGATGATGAAGATGCCAAAATGAGGTTGTTTTCCCAAATATTAAATGGAGAAGTTAGGAAATGTTTCAAATCCTTACCAACTGCTAGCCTTAATGAAATTACTTCCTTTCACCAACATTTTCTCAATAGATGGGAAGTCAAGAAAAATCCACTTCAAATATTATGTGAATATGAAAGTATTAAAAGAAACCAAGGGGAAAGTGTATAAGATTAATGCACTAGATTCAAAAATATTTATAATGCAATTACAACAAACATTAAACCTCCTGAAGGCCTAGCTTTGATCAAATTCCCTGATGGTTTTGATGCTGACATGTCTTATCAATTGAGAGAGAGAAACCCTACAAATTTGGAAGAAATGCAAAGATGTGTTGTGAGTGTAGAGGAAAATATGTTAGCTAAGAGAGACAGACAGAGAAAATAGAAGAGAGTAATTATCAAGGAAGAACCATCTACCTCTTCTGTCGGTGCTAAAATAGACTCCTTAGTCAAAACCATGGAAAGGATGATGGAAAGACTAGATATCACTGATAGGAATCCACCAAGAGAAAATCAACCTGGTCCTCAAATCAGAAATCCTAATTTTAGGAGAAATCCACCCCAAATCAGAAAAAGAAAACCTAGAGAACAAAGAGAACAAAGAGGCCCAAATAAACAAATTATACCTCCTTTCCAAGAAAATTATGTTGATGAAGGGGAATAAAAAATTGAGGGACTTGATGATTTTCACATTAATCTAATGGGAATAAATGATAATGATTCTATTTTTCTTACCCAAGAAGAACGAGATAGTTTCCTTCTTTCACAAACTAAGGTTGATGAGGAAGAATCAGAACATCAATATTTTAAAAATGCAATTATGGAAGTTCATAGACAATATAACCTGAGAAGTAAGAATTCCAATGATAATCCAACCAAGAAAGATTCTGACTTTAGAAATACAACATACACACCTTCCAAGAAAGTTCCTGATAGGTCCCCAAAGAAAAACTCAGAAGTACCAACCAAAAGAACATTTGATTCTGTATCAAAAATAGCTCAAACTGATGTTCCCTCCACCATTCATCCCAAATATGCTTCATAGAAGAATGTTGTTGAGAAATCATATCTCCCTAATCAAAATAAAACTTAGACCTCATTCAACCTGGAAAGTGAATTGGAAAAACTCAAGATCCCTATTCCTGTAACAGAGTTAATGAATAAGAATGCTTACATATCACAAGTGATAAAAGCTCTGAACATAGAGGCAGATATGGGTACAGGCATAGAAAACATTGTTGATGATCAACCAGAGTTATTATTTGGGCTTGAAGTTGATGGAAAATCTGAAAGTGGTGTTGTACATCATTTTTATGTTAGTTTAAATATTCATGACAAAAATTTGCACAATGCCATGCTAGACTCTGGTGCTTCTCACAACCTTATGACTAAGGCTGTTATGGAGAAATTAGGACTTGATATCACTAGACCTTACAAGGATTTATATTATTTTGATTCAAGTAAAGTAAAATGCATATGTCTTATCAAAGTTTTGTGTGTTACTTTGGCACAAATCCCAGCCAAGAGCATGGTAATGGATATAGGTGTTGCATACATTCCTCCTAAATATGACATGTTATCGTCTCGCTCATGGGGAGACAAGTTACAAGGTACCCTACAACTGGACATGTCTTATGCCACCATCCCATTATTTCGTCAACAAAGAAGATTATATAGGGAGATGATGATGAAATACATGGTCAGTAGTCAGGATAAACCACATAATTATCCCTTATATTCTGTTCATTCAGAACTTGATTCTTTTATTTTATACAATGATGGAGACATGGAAAGACAAATTGAAAATCTGGAGGATGATTTTTATAACTTGGAGGAAAACAAAACAACGCCTGAAGAAGACAAAACAATGATTATACAATCTGGTGAACCAAAATAACCTCTTTGGATTTTAGACTTTGATGGTTTTGTTAATAAGGAAGGATCAGGAGCTGGAGTGTGGGTTTCAAATCCCAAAACAAGACATATAGAAAGTCATTCCTACAAGTTGAATTTTCAGTGTACCAACAATATAGCTAAGTATGAAGCCTTAATGCTAGGTTTTCAATTATTAAAAAATCTTGGTGCTAAGAGAATTTCAATTAGGGGTGATTCTAAACTCGTAATAAAATAGATCAGAGGTGAATATTCTTCTAAACACCCAACACTGAGAGCCTACAAAAATATTGTTCTAAATTTTCTGTAATGCTTTACTGAATATGATTTTCAAGCCATTCCCAGAGACCAAAACATTCTTGTTGATGGTCTGGCTACGTCAGCAGCTACTTGTAAGATACAATTTCATCCTAATCACCAGTATACAGTTGAAGTGAAGTGTAGACATGTTGTCCCAGAAAACATCAGGTATTGGCAAGTTTTTGGAAATGATGAACAAATTGAAAAAAAATTGCAATCAAAGAATGAGTTTGAATGTGCCAATATAGATGTTGATAGTGATGATGAAAAATAAATTGTAAATAAGATAGGTTTAGAAGAAATAAATCAAAAACAAGAAGATCTAGACATTTTGCAATTAAAAGATAATATTTTGCCTAGAGGATTAGTCCCCTTGGAAGAGTTGTTTGATTTTGATGATGCAGCTAAAAAAAAAAACTGAACCTACTGGAAAGGAAGTTGAAGACTATAACATAGGAACTGAAAAAGAACCAAAGATGATTAAACTATCAAAATCTTTACCTCATGCTCAAAAGCAGAAATACATAGAGTTGTTCAAAGAATTCATAGATGTTTTTGCATGGAGTTATGAAGATCTAAAATCTTATGATACTAGCATTATACAACACAAAATTCCCATAAAATAAGATCAAAATCCTTTCAAACAAAAACTTAGGAGAATTAACCCAAAGTTGAAGCCTCTGATTGAAAAGGAAATAAAAATATGTATGATGCTAAAATCAATGTCCCATTAAGATTTTTTGAATGGGTGTCCAATGTAGTTCCAACCAAGAAGAAGAGTGGAGAAATCAAACTGTGTATTGATTTCAAAAACCTTAATAAAGTCTCTCTCAATGATAACTATCCCTGGACCAAAATGGACCATATTTTGCAGAAGGTAGTTGGATACAATAGAATTTCTCTGTTAGATGGTTTTTCTGGTTACAACCAAGTTTTAGTCCACCCTAATGATCAAGAGAAAACAATATTTACTACACCTTGGGGCACTTTCATGTATGTGAAAATGCCTTTTGGTTTAATGAATGTTGGGGATACATTCCAGAGAACAATGGATATTTATTTTGTGGATGAACTTGGAAGATTCATTGTTATATACCTGGATGATATCATTGTTTTTTCAAAAACAGATGAAGAACACTTACTCCACCTTAGAAGAGTTTTTGAAAAATGTAGGAGATTTGGAATTTCACTGAATCCAAAAAAAACATTGTTTGGTCTAGAAGAAGGAAAAATGTTAGGACACATCATATCCAAGGATGGAATTTAAATTGATCCTAGCAGAATTGAAGCCATTCAAAAAATAGATCATCCCAGAAACATAAAATAATTGCAGTCTTTCATTGGCAAAATAAACTTTCTAAGAAGATTTATCCCTAACTTGGCAGAACTTCTCAGAAATATAACAAATATGTTGAAAAAAGACATAAAAATAAAATGGACCATAGAAGCAAAACATTCCATTGACCAGATGAAACAAGCCTTGACACAAGCCCCTATGCTTATCATCCCTGATTATACAAAAACATTCCTCCTATTCTCTTTTGCCTCTGATCATATTATTGCAGCAATTCTTTTGCAGAAGAGTAGTGAAGTCCATGAACAACCTATTGCTTTATTTAGTAAATCCTTGAGAGATGTTGCACTGAATTATAACATCATGGAAAATCAAGCTTTCTCTTTGGTGAAAGTAATTAAATATTTTAGAGTATATATTCTCCACTCCCACATTATTGCTTATGTCCCAAATTATGTCGTAAAATATATTCTGACCCAAGACAATCTTTATGGAAAAGGGGTAAATGGATTGTTGTTATCCTTGAATATGATATTGAGATCAAACCAACCAAGCTCATTAAGGGTCAAGGAATAGCTAAATTGATGGTTGAGTCCAATTTTCATGCTTTGGATATTAATTTTCTAGCTGCAGTGGATGAACAAGAAGAGCGGATGACTCCACAAGTTAAAGAGGTTTTCTCAACCTCTCCCTGGTATGAAGACCTTATTTTTGTTTTACATCACTTACAATATCCTCCTGGTTTAACCAAAACTAAAGCTATATTTCTGAAACACAAAGCTATGAAGTATTGCATTTAAAATGGCAATTTGTATTGGAAAGATGTTGGAGGGATTCTACTAAACTGTTTGTTGAAAGATGAGGCTGATAAAGCTTTGCAGGAATTTCATGAAGGATATTTTGGTGGACACTTGAACTAGAAGACCACTTCCAAAAAAATTCTAAGAGCTGGTTTCTACTGGCCAACTTTATTTGCATATGTCCAGAAGAAAGTGACCTCTTTTCATAGATGTCAAATATTTGAAGGCAAAAGGAAACTTATGCCTTTACCCTTGAAACCAACTTCAGTTGAAGCTCCTTTTCAACAATGGGGTTTGGATTTCATTGGAGAAATCCATCCACCATCATCAGGCGAGCAAAAATGGATTCTCACAACCACTGATTATTTCACCAAGTGGATTGAAGTTGTACCCACAAGACAAGCCATTGATGTTGTGATCATTAAGTTTTTGGAAACTAACATTCTTTCAAGATTTGGATGTCCTAGGAAAATCATCACTGATAATGCAACAACATTCAAATCAAAGAAGATGGTAGAGTTCTACAGCAAATATCATATCACCTTAGGACACTCTACTTCTTATTACCCTCAAAGGAATGGATTAGCAGAGTCTTCAAACAAGAGTCTAGTCAACATCATCAAAAATTTGTTGCAGGACAAAAAAACGTCATGGCACAACAAGCTGGTAAATGAAATATGGGCAGACATACTTTCTACAAAGAGGTCAATTGGCATGTCCCCATACCAGTTTTTCTATGGAATGGATGTTGTCTTTCTCACTTCTTTAGGTGTCCCTGTCATAAAATTACTGTAGGAAGTACATGTAGAACCAAATGACATCCAGAGGAGAATTAATCAGACTATATAGTTGCAACAGTCCAGAGAAGAGGTCTACAACCAAACTCAAGTGATCCAGGAAAATATCAAGAAGATATATGATAAAAGGACCAAGGATGATGACTTCCACATAGGAGACAAAGTACTAAAATGGGAATCAAGGAATGAAGAAAATGAAAAGCATGGAAAATTTGAGAATTTATGGAAGAGTCCATTCACAATACATGCCTACAGAGGAAGTAATGCATTTTTTTATCAAGGATATGGATGGAGCAGACCTGCCAGGAGGACTTGTCAATAGCAAAATGCTCAAGAACTATGTTTCATAGGAATGAAATTTTTTCTCACTCAGTTCATTGTAAATACCATTTTACTTTTTCTGTCAAGAGTGGGTGAATTTTAGCAGTGGTTGAAGCCCAAAGAGAATTCCCTAAGCCCCTGATCAGCTGTCACTAGATTTATATTTACAATAAAACTAATCAGAATGCAGAAAGTATTGGAGAAGAGGATTCAAGACAACATGTAGCTAGTTCTTGGCACCTCACAAGGAGAGCACCATCCCCAAGTGGAGCCACCATTATAACCCTATATTTCATAGTATCACCTGGTGATTGAAATTTCTTCCTCCAGTCATATTTAATTGTAAATAATATTCATTCTGCAAATGATTTACAAAAAGAAAAAGAAAAGGATAAAAATAGAAAAAATGAAAAGAGAGTATAAAAGAAAAAGAAAATAAAAGACAAAATAAAATAAGAGAAAAATATAAAACCCCATCAAAAATAAATTTAGTTTGAATCATATAGTATAATTATGATCAAACTCTTTAAATTTGTGTTAATAGGCTAGAGAATAAGTTTGGTCAAACTGTTTAATCTTGGCCAAATTAGTTAGGTTAGAGTAATAATTAATCCAAGATTCTTAGTTGGATTCATATGTTAGATGCCTAGGTTAGTATATAGGTTAATGATTTTGGTTTCAAGAAAAAATGAAATGGGATGACAAAATACCCCTTGTTTGATTAAATTTGATTATTGTAGCTTAGGAAAATAAAACTATGGTGTAAAGTGGAAAAAATAAGCTTGGCGCTACCTAGTGCATATTTTTTATCCTAATTTTACTGGCGAAAAAGACCCTTTGTCGTGTAGTGACTAATTCCCACACAATTTCTCATCAAAGGCTCCCATCACCTCACAGATCGATGGTCCTCGGCGCTTTTCTTCCTTTAACGATGGGAGGGGTCCGAAAAATGGTTTCCCCCTGCATCAGTCCCACCTAACATGGTGCTCTCACAACATTTCAGAATCCCCAATCCGAAATCCACTTACCA
>SNQJ01S0015335.1:174331-189862 GCA_010110895.2 Picea sitchensis
CCAAACCACCACCCAATACCACTCACCTAACTCTGCCACCGTACCCTATTTCTACCTACCATTTGCCCCATCCTACATACCTGTTTCCCAATTAAAACTCTTCTCTTGATCGTTAACCGCCCCATCACCATGCCGCGCCATAACGGACACCTCCAACACATTGTAAAACCCTGGTTCATCACCCTGTAATACTATTTTATAATACAAACACCGTGGACACCACGCCAAAACAAGTTTTCAATCTAACTGCCACAACCTTTCACTGTCAACATGCATTTTTCCCCAGGTAATCACAGTTCTTCCATTAATTTACTTTAAGATCTGTCAATCATGGTCCCCAAGGAAAAATCTATTGATACATATAAGAACCTGATCCTTCCCCCTCTTGTCGACCTGGACCACATACCTCTGGTGGATAAAGACTATAAAATCACAGATCCTAGGTGCGAATTCGACTTCTTCGAATTTCGATCATGGATGAAAGACATCTTTCTGGACCATAGCGATGAAATTCGACTCTGGGAGTCCAATTTACCTCTGTATATGTTCAACAAATCCACCATTTCCATGAATTTGACCTCATATTCCAAGCTCGCTATTTACCCGACCAAAGGGCCATTGTTTCATCTTCTAGCGAAACCTTGTTTTCGATCACCTCTGAAGCCATTGACCAGATGATTAAAATCCCAAGAAATCACTCTGTGATCTCATTTTCCATTGAATCCGTAAATGAACCATATCAGAAGCTCACCTTCCCCCAAAGAGCCCAGTTTTTTGATATTTTTCTACCAAAAGAAGCCCAATTTCGTAAGAAAAATCCCCCTTATTCATTCTCCATATTCACTGTCAAAGCCAACCAGATAATTTCCATTCTTTCTTACCTATTAGGTTATTACTCAGATAAATGGGTCGATGAGCCTATCCTTGGTTTTCTATCTATATTTTCCACACAAAAAAAGAGTTTTAGTTAAATTCAATTTCAGTCAATTTCTGGTTGATAACATTCATGATCATCTTTTCAGGTTTCCAACTGAAGGAATGTTCAGATATTCCTCAGTTCTGGTTGAGATGTTCTTGTTTTTTCAATCAGATAGGTTTCCATGTGCACTTCAGAAATTAAACCAATAAGGAATCCCAGAGTCAGTGACCTCATTGACCTCATTTGTGAGGAAAAATTCTACATAGTACAACTTCAAGGACTTCATAGACCATTTATTTCACCGACTTGTTTGCATGTTGAACAACAACATAGATCCACGGATCAATGAATAAATTTAGAGAATCTTGCACCTTTATGATCTAGCTAAGACAGGGAATTGGTACTTATACCAAAACCACACAGCGATAAGAGTATATGGATGTGAGTTGCCACTTTACAGATTTCCCAAATACCTCCCTATGAGGATTTTTTCTCTAGAATACATAATGCATATGGTGAATTCAGACGACATACACTGTGTTGCAGCAAAGAAGAAGCAACAACTCAGAATCAAGACTCATATTGGTCGTTTCATCTACAACAACAAATCAACAGGAGAAGAAGCAGATAACCTCTTGAAATAGATGAGGTTTACTCTGAGTTCCACTTGGGCATATTACCCATTTGGTATCATCTCTGAACTCAAAATCAAATAGAGAAGTACTCCTTATGATCACACATAAAATCCATAGGTGGGGAAATATATGAACCAGACATAGTGTTGGGAGAACACATTTCTAGAAACATAAGAACAACCTTCCCCTATCACTGCTTCACATACTAATACACCTCAAAAGAAAATAGATAAGAGAGAAAGAAATGAGGTTTCTCCATCAGTCATAGAGGTATCATTCGATGACTTCCAAGTTTACAGAAAGAGGGCCAAGACTAGTCATGCACCAGATTTGCTCAAAGAAGGAGAAATGTAGTCCACCATAGTTTTGGAGGGACCCCAATCTTCATCCTACTCAGACAGTCATTTTATAATGTCTACGTCATCACCAACATCTCAAATACAAACAAACACTACTCTGACAGCTGAATCAACTCATGGACAAGCAGAGTCAAACATTTTTGACAAATACAAATAGATCAAGCAAAGAAATGAACTCCTCAATAGTAGCACCTAAGCTCAGTTATGGAAGCAGACCTCCACTTCTCAACACAGACTGTTGTCATCCTTTGATACAAAAATAGGAAGAATTCAAATGGCATTCTTACAAGCACAAGTTCCCCATCCTAAAACAGTTGCAGACTATAAGAAGAATGCCTTTGAGTTTGATATAAAGGATGTCCATCCAGTGGACTAGATGGATATGCATAGGTAGATAGAAGAGATGATATTCTCTACCTTGACAAACACCTCAATGACTTCTTAAAAGTTACAGGTATCCCTAAACAATATTCAGTCCCAATTGAAGTTGGAGAAAATCTCTTCTTTGGCCAAGGACAACAAAGTCAAATCATTAGAAGAATTGGTGTTGAAGTTTGGGTATGACCCAACAAATGTCAAGGTAGCAGAGGAATTATTAAAAAAGAAGAATGTTGATATAGCATCTCTGAGAAAGCGGATGAAGCTTCCGACTATAGAAGATTCACAAGACAAATAAGTGGTTGAGACTGAAGGCCACAAAGAAGAAATGTTGAAGCTAATCATGGAACAAAATGCACAAATAAGAGAAATGGAAGCATAAATCGATAAATTGATAAAGTAAAAGGAACATAATGTGCATATGGCCATGATCCCATTGGATGTAGTCCCTTTTAAAGGAATTAGAATAGCATAAGAATCCACATCAACAAAAATTCCATCAGCAATCCCAGTACAAGTTTCAGATGCATATGAAAAACTTGTAAAATCCATGGAAGACATGTCCATCCAAGGGAAAGAGATCAAGAAACTACAGGAAGAGGTAAAGAACTTGCAGGAATTAAAGTCAATGTTCCAGGCCAATCACTAGGCAGATATGCATAAGTCTCAAAGTCTTATTCAAAAGTTACAACAACTATATAAACAGACTGTCGAGGCAAAAACCTTATCCCAAGCTAAGGAAAATATTTGGGTAGATATTAGCAAGTCAATGTCATAAATATATCAATCCATACAAATTATCTTTGAACAACATTAGTTAGTACAGAAGTCTAGGGGAGCAATTGATATCATAAAATAAGAGTTAGGAGAAAGACCCACAGAGGCTAGTGAACTTATCATATTTCTAAACTCCAAAAACAAGCAGGAGTTAGAAGAACTAGAAATTTAGGACAAAACAAAGACCATCCTTGAGATCAATAAGGTCCTGACTAATAAAGGATTGATGTTGCATCTAGAAGAAAAATCTCAAGTTATGGACATAGGTGTGCAGATATTTTTCAGCAAGTTTGAAGTGCTACACAAGAAAGGTCTTCCTGGATTGTTAGTACTTAATGACAAATTGATCACTCTGTCTAATTACAAACAAAAAATGAGTGCAGTGGAAAAGGACAGTTCAAAGTTTGCACGGATACAGGGAACCATTACTCATAAATATTTCCTAGAAACACTACGGTTAGACTTGAGTATTCAACATGAGATTAAGAATATATTCATCACTAAGCATACATTTTCCAAGTACACAAAAATGGATGTGATATACAGGAAGTTACTCAAGATTTCTATCCCAGGTAAAAAGAGGTGGGAAAATCTATGCACTTTACTTGAGTAGAGATAGTTTTGGTGTTCTAATCAGCATGGAGCAACCAACCAAAGTCAAATATATGAGTCACCAACCACTTCCACCAAATCAGCACAAGGGATCTGAGCAAATCAACAAATCCCTATATTTTGTATTTTAGAGATCTAGTTAGTTAGATATTCCTCCATAATATCCTGGTCATTTATGACAGGATCTGATGTAAATATTTTTATAAATACTTATCTTTTCGAAGTATTATGGGTTGATTTTTTGCACCCTGGAGCTATTGTGTAATTTTTCAAAGGATCGACTAGTAATAAAAGAGGCTTATTCACAGGATTCTTGTGTCAGATTGTTGGTGATGTCTTTCTCTCTTTATCAAATGTTTTCTCATTCTCCGTAATCATTTCATGTATTTCCAATTCTAATCATCAAAAGAAATTAAAAAGAACATAATTTATTTCATATACTCTGTCTTTGGTTTTTTAATGATATGCATGTTGTTCATCTAAAACTTAGTGAAGGAATTCTTAGTTGCTCCTTTGCTTAGTGGATTTTCCCCCTCTCTTCCCTCTGATTCATTCCATTTAATATGAATATATCCAAAAAATTTACTACCCTTCCCTGTGGAGAAAACCTTATCAAAATATGAAATTGATCTTCATCTTTAAGTACAGACCCCATAACCCAATGGAAAATTAAGCATTCTTTCAGCCAATTATTTCAAAAAAAAACAAAAAAAAATCAAACTGTCATAACTAGCCTAACATTTTAAAACTCAAACAAATCTAAATAATACAGGGAGATCCCTCTCTGAAGCTGGCAAGGATAGATCCCAGCTTCAAAAGTGGTTTGGTAATTACCTCTGTCAATTTCTTCTACAACCTATTGAAATTACAGAGTGATAACAATGATGACGACGACGACTAATGTCCACTAAGACTAAATTTGGTCTATCAGAACTTAATAAGGTGAGAGATTACTTGCATTTCATTAACATTTTATTTATGTGCTTGAAAATCATTAAGAGAAGAATTCCAAGATCACCATAGTTTTCTTGAGTTAGAAGGTGAGGAAGGTTTGTAGTGAGATAAAACTTTTGAAATTGAGATCTAATTTGGGTATATGGTAGACATTCTAAGAGAAAGTGATTTTCATCTTCAATCCTCTTAGTGTCACAAAGATGACATATTCTTTCATCTTACAATGTTTTGGGAACCGTCCAATGTCCAGTTTCACTATGTAGATCATGAGAATTTGTTCTTATTTTAGAAACATTTATTTTCTTCTTTACACAAGCCAAAACAGAGAGATACTTTTGATCTTATAGATTAAGGTTGATCACCTCTTTATAGTATCTTAATTCTTCTTTACCCTCTAATTATTTATTGCACTACAATTTCTCCTTAAATTTAGATGTAGTAATATTTTTAATATTGTCCTTATTCTACAAAATGACCTCTTCCTTTATTCCCCAATAATTTAGCCAAGTCTAGAAAATTGTTTGAGTTCACTCAAATTTGTCTTTATAAGAGCTTCTAGTTATAGAATTATATATGAGATTGTGAATGTGGATGATAGATCCAATAAGATCATAACAATAGTGGAAATGGAATGGGAAATATGAGTAATAGGTTATGGAGAGAGGTTATCAATGTTTGACATAACCATTATAACTTTGAAGTAAAAAATAAATCTATGAATCTTGTTACCCCCACAGGATAGGGGTAACTAAGTATATCATGTCTCGAGGCCCACAGGTAGTAGACATGGAGCGCCAAGAGTCAGATTCCTAGCATAGCCCACAAATATATTCTACTTTACCACAGAGAAACATCCACTACATTGGCTTCGCTCCAATAAGACAACAGGTCTTGATTCATGAGGTAAATAATATAGTTTTGTGGTAAGTGTTGTTTTCATATTTGAAGCATTTGAACATGTTGAAAAGAATCCTTTCTTGATTATGGAACGTTTTCTTGGAAATTATATGTTTTTGCTATTTTCACCTTGGTGGTTGAGATTGTTTCCTAGTAAGTAGTTCACCTAGGGAAAAGGGTTTCTATTGGGTGGTTCCTTGAAGGGTCATTGTACCATTTTGACTCATACATACCACTTTCCACACTTCGTCCCCTTCTACTTCCTCATATTTTAGGATTTTGGGCTCATTGACCCCAAGAAGGGCTTATACGTCATTTAATGGGAAAAAGGGGCTAAAGGCACAGAGGTGTTGTAGCTGGAAAAAGTTAAAATCCAATAATTATCCTTCCATATTCTCTCCCTAAGGTCCTTACAGAAATGAATCTCTACTCCATAAAAAGCAAGGACCTTCTAACATATAACTAATAAGTGTCTCGCTTGTTGGGGGGATGCATTTTGTGATGTCCTTTACTTTCCATTGCATATGGAACTTTGTGTGTTCCTAACTCCAAGTGGCATTATGGTACTCCTTACTTTTCATTGCACATAGTACTCAATGTTTTAGACCATAATAAATTAATGGAAATAAAAGGGCTTGGAAAAATGTTGCATCGCAGACAAAGGGTAGCACACCCTCTACAAAGGAACCAAAAAATGAGACAATACAAACCCTTGTATGTCAATACCCCATGCCTAGAAGTCTTTCCCAAAACCATTTGATATTAATTACATGACTTAAATGGGGTCTTCTTGGGAAACATACATTGACTCGGGGATTGTCCTACCCAATAGGGTACCATGACACCCCTCCCATAGCTAAATTAGGAAAAACGTATAAGATCTTTGAGCATTTGTTTAGTTTGAAAAAGAGGGTTTGATGCACAAGTTTGGGTGGTTATTGTATTAAATATGGATTATTTGGCATGATACTTGTGACTTGTGGACCCTTGGAGGTGTACTTGGTTATCTTTGTAGGCCCTTGCACACATGATGGATGTTGGGCCCTACATGAACAAGGCCATAGATGATGGATGTTACACATAGAGGACATAGGACGTTTCCTTTGGAGGCACCTTGGCATCACTATAGTACGAGGTTACACCCTTCTCCACTTGGACATTGGTTTTTGGAGGCCTAGGACATCACCTCCTAGCCCTTGACGTCACCTTGGAGGGTTGGGGTTCGATGGATAGGATGGTTCCATAGGTGGCTTTATAGGAGGAGATGATGGTAGGGAACTTTGAGCATGACACATGGCCTTTAGAGGCCCAACGTATCCCTCACCATGCTTGACATTTCACTCGGAGAGCCTACATCACCCTCTTAGGGCATGATGTCACCCTTCTAGGGTTTTATTTCATGTAAAAAGATAAATTGTGTATGTTACACGGGTACATTTAAGGGGTCAACCCTCTTATGTAGAGACATGAATTTTCATTGGAGTCTTTTGGATGGCTAGGGTTTCTATATAAATATGTCTAGCCAAGACTCATTTTTATCATCACATTTTTCTCACACATGTGAGAGACTGTTCTAAAATTTTCACTATTTAAGGGTTATTGGTTATTTTCGCTAGTGCGCTATCTCTTGGAGGTCAAGCATCGATGCTTCTTTGCTAATTTTTGTATGATATTTCTGCAATTAGGGTTTGTTATTGTCATATCTTGGTGAAGTAAGTAAATTTATGCATTTTCATTTCATGTTATTGAATTTTTATGTAAATTTTACTTGTTCATATTGGATATATTGCTTGATAAAATCCTAAGAGAGGAGCATAAGTGATTCCTCCTCTCATAAGGTTAATTTCATCCATAAATTTATGAAGGAAATGCTTCTTAGGGTTAGACTCATAAAGCCCTAAAGTGCTAGCAGTTTAGGAGTTTGATTATAGACTCTTGATTGTGACCTTGTTGAAGTACCTAAGAAGGGAGAAAAGGTTGGTAGAGCCCAAAATTCCTTGCACTCTAGCAAAACGATTCCCCTCAAGGTTTGAACCCTAAGTCCCTAATGTGATAGCACCTTAGATTTAAATCCCTACCTATTATCCTTTGCTAGATTCATCTCCAAAATATATCACATTGTTGTTATCAAGACTCCATAGACCTAAGGCACTAATCATTAAGCTATCTGGTGGTGAAAGTGATAAAAAAACTATTTATTCTCAATATCTCAAGCTATCTACTAACTTAACTAACACTGACTTAAGCTAATTTGATTGCAAACTTATTTTCGTTGCAAGAGTTTGCCACAACCATCTAAATACACTTTAATTTGTTGCATACATTGATTAAAAGGTTGTTTAACTTGCCAGAAATTGCACCTAACAATTGGTTAACGTTCTATTAACTCTATGTTAATTTTGTATGATCAATTGTTGCATTTTTTAGGCATATTCCTTGTTGTTGTTATAATTGTTTCAATGCTATTGTACTATTGTTTACTGCTGCAATTTCATAACATCCATAGCAATTTTATTGTCTAGTGTCTTGAAGAAGCATTAATTTATTATATGTTTGTACTTGGAAATCACATTATATATGCTATAAATTTTTCTTGTTCCGGGAAGGTACACATATGAGCTTCATACCTCTTTTTCCTTTGACCTAGGCTTTGACTTAGGTGATCAAGAGAGGGGGTGGTAATCTTGGTTATCAAAATTGCTACTTTGATCCCTTGAGGTCACCAGGGAAGCCTCCCTTATGGTGGACCTCTTTCATCACTAAAATGAGGGGATTTATAACTAAGGTGACAGTTGAAGGATTTCCTATAATTATGCAAGATTTGGTGATATTGTGTTGGGATTAGCACAACTACAAATCCTGTAATAACATTTTGGCGTCGTTTCCAGGGAGGATTGAGTCATTCTCCTCAACAACATATCTTTTGGTAATCCTCTCATGAATCCCTTATCTTATAAGATTACCTAGAGACTCCACTAAGGTTGATTCCCTCACCTTCCTTTGATGATACAAGGAGGATCATCGGGTGACTCCACTATCCCAAGGTGATATTGTAAAATCTTAAGTAATGGAACTATGGCACTTGGGGATTATCATAAAATATTTTATTCTATTGATTTTGAGAAAATTCTTGGATACCCAAATGAGTTTAAAGTTGATGTGAGATGGTTGAACGAATATCCAAAATTCAAGGATTCTGTCATCCTTTATATTATAGGTTTCCTTAGGTATCTATGGGAAGTAGGAATGCCTCATGACAACATACAGATAAAGCTATTTATATATTGTCTACCCCCGAAAGTATGAAATTCGGTCAAGTATTGTTGTAAGAGAGAGAGCATATCTTCTCTCGTAGATATCATAAGAAAATTTATTGAGTATTGGCGCCCATATTTTCATAGATACGAAGATGTCCTTTGAGATCTCACATTATTCCTCAAGGATGAAGGGTTCACCACTGAGATTATAGAATATCTCAGGAAGGTGCACCATGTTCAAAACCAAGAACCCAAGGAAGAGGTTTACGGAGAAGGTTATCATTCTTTCTAAGAGGAGAAAGAATTACCTCATGATTCTATTAAAGACAATGAAGACTTGACTAAAGAAAGAGAATCTGAAAGGGTAAATCATGCGGAGGATTTCCAAATTCTCAAGCATGAGTTTCCTTGTGAGTATGTCGAATATGGGATGCACCTTGTTGAAAACCTAATCCATGAAGAGGATTCTCATGAAGAAGAAGTGTTGTCTTCCACTCCTCATTTTAATGAAGTCATCCAATCCTCCATATCTCATGCACATGAAGAAGAGAACATGGTAAGTTACACTCCTTTCCAGGACTTCAATGATGCTATATTCTATGATTCTGAAAGTGGGGAAGTGTTGGAGGAACCCTTGAATGCAAGACCCTTCATGTTATAATGAAAGTGATGATGTAATTTGTCATAATGGAGATCCCATTTACGACATTGAGGGTCATTTTCAATTGTTTCCTTTACAACAACCATGTGTGATTTCTACCAATTCAGATGTTTGACAACGTGAATATGACATGATCATGAATTTTTTCCAACCACCCAAGGATGACTTACTATAACATTCTCATGATGATTTCTAGTCATACCCTAGGAGGTTTGATACATATTATTTTGAGCACATGGATTTATTTTATGAAGAAAATTTTCAACCATTTATGTGCTCTAATTTTGATGAGGGTCAGGACATGGTTTACCTAGAACAAGACTTTTGTGATGAGAGTTTCCATCCTACTCTTATTTCACCTAGCTATCTCGCTATAGTTATGGTTGGTAGTTCTCCTTGTGATATTCACATACCTATGGGACATAGTTGTTTTTGACCTATGGTTTGTCATGGGGGTTTTCAGCTTCACACACATGACCAACAACTCTTGGGTTGGAAGAAATATTTTTTCTCCAAGTCTGGTTTGATCCCCTACTTAGTTCTTTCCTCTTCCATGGGAAACATTAGAGTTTTCCTTAGGTTCCTTCTCATTCCTTCTCAATTTTTGAACATTGAATCGTTGGCTAAGGATGATGATATGCCTTTGCCTGATTCTTTCATCCTTGTCCCAGAATGGATAAGGAAGGTTTGTGGTCATACCTCTTTGCATAATTTTGTCCCTCCCTCCCACCTCTGTGAGTTATATTTTATGATTATGTATGATACAATGACTACTATAACTCATGATCTTTATGTGATTGATTTATCTTTATTCTGGTTTGTGATGAAGCACAAGGGATGATGTTATGGTACAATTCTAGGATGGATTTATTAGTTATATGATTATGCCTAGAATTTCAACTAACCTAAATTAGAGTAGGTAGGTTATAGTAGGAATTTGCATCCTGCATTGCATTGTATATATGATGCATCTTGCATATCATGGTAGTGTAGTTGCATCTTGCTTGGATTTGCATACATTCTTTTGATTTACATATCCTTTTATTGCTTCACTACATATCACTATGTTGCATTCTTATGTTTCTCATGCTAATATTGATATGTTAGAATAAAAATGTCAAAAAACATATTTTCAAGTTTTTCTCTAGATTTTTATAATTAGTATTATTTTGTCATATGAGCAAGGGGTGATTTACACCACCCCTCAAGATCACAATAGTTTTCTTGAGTTTTGAAGGAATATATCATACCAAGATATACCAAGGTTCTCATGTGATCTATGATGAGCACATGTTCCCATGTAGGAGCCATATGTTACCCCCCAGGCTAGGGGTAACTAAGGAGATCATGTCTCAAGGCCAACAGGTGGCATACATGGAGTGTCGAGAGTCTGATGCCTAGCACAGCCAACATAGCCCCTCTACTTTACCACAAAGAAACATCCGCTAAATCGGCTTGGATATGAGAATACAATAGTTCTTGTCTCATGAGGTAACAAGTCTAGTCTGGTGGTAATTGTCATTTTAATATTTGAAGCATTTGAACATGTTGCAAAGAGTCCTTTCTTGATTATGGAACATTTTCTTGGAAATTATACCTTTTGGTTAGTTTTACCTTGGTGAGTGACATGGTTTCCTATTAAGTAGGTCACCCTCAGGAAAACAGTTTCTATTGGGTGGTTCCTTAAAGGATCATCATACCATTCCCACTCATACTTACCACTTCCCATGCTTCTTCCCCTTATCTTTCCTCATATTTTTGGATTTTGTGCTCATTGACCCCAAGAAGGGATTATACCTCATTTCATGGGAAGAAGGGGGTAAAGGCCCAGAGGTGTTGTAGATGGAAAAAGTTAAAATCCAATCATTATCCTTCCATATGCTCTCCCTAAGGTCCTCAGAGCAATGAAGCACTACTCCATAAAAATCAAGGACTTTCTAACATATAACTAATAAGTGTCCCACTTGTTGGGGGAATGAATTTTGCATTGTTCTTTACTTTTCATTGTATATGGAACTTTGTGTGTTCCTAACTCCAAGTGGAATTGTGATACTCCTTATTTTCCATTGCACATAGTACTCAATGTTTCAGACCACAATAAATTAATGGCAATAAAAGGGCTTGGAAAAATGTTGCATCTTGGATGAAGGGAAACACAACCTCTACAAAGGAACACATAAATGAGACAATATGAACCCTTATATGTCAATACCCCATTCCTAGAAGTATTTCTCCAATTCATCTCATATTCATTACAAGACTTAGTTGGGGTATTCTTGGGAAACATACCTTGACTCAGGGATTGGCCTACCCAATAGGGCACGATGACACCCCTCCCATACCTAAATTAGGAAAAACTTATAAGGTCTTTGAGTATTTGTTTAGTTTGAAAAGGGGGGTTTGATGGACATGTTTGGGTGGTTCTTGTCTTAAATATGAATTACTTTGCATGATACTTGTGACTTGTAGACCCTTGGAGGGCATAATTTATCGTCTTTGGAGGACCTTTCCCATATGATGGAGGTTGGACCCCACATGAAGAAGACTGTGGATGATGGACTTTGCACCTAGAGGACACAGGACATTTCCTTTGGGGGCACCTTGGCATCACCATAGGATGAGTTTTCACCCTTCTCCACTTGGACATTGGCCTTTGGAGTCCTAGGACATCCCCTCCTAGCCCTTGACGTTTCCTTGGAGGGATGGGGTTTGTCGATGGATAGGATGGTTCCAGAGGTGACTTGATAGGAGGATACCATGGCAGGGAACTTTGAGCATGACACATGGCCTTTGGAGGACCAACATATCCCTTACCATGCTTGAAGTTGCATGTGGCTAGCCTATGTCACCCTCTTAGGTCATGACATCACCCTTCTAGGGTTTTATTTCATGTAAAAAACTTAATTTTGTATATTGCGAGGGAAAATTTAATGGGTCGTCCCTCTTATGTAGAGATGTGACTTTTCATTGGAGTATATTGGATGGATATGGTTTCCATATAAATATGGCTAGCCAAGACACATGTTTCTCACACATGTGAGAGACTACTTATGAATTTTTTTCTATTTAATGGTTATTGGATATTTTCTCTAGTGCACTATTGCTTGGAGTTCAAGTGTGGATGCTTCTTTGTTGTTTTTTGGATGTTATTGCAGCAATTATGTCTTGTTCTTGTCATACTTGGTGAAGTAAGTAAATTTCTGCAATTTCATTTCATGCTATTGAATGTTTATGGTAAATTTTACTTGTTCATATTGAATATCTTTCTTGATAAAACCATAAGAGAGGAGCATAAAGGATTCCTCCTCTCATAAGGTTAATTTCATCCATAAATTTGTGAAAAAACTCCTACCTAGGTTTAGACTCCTAAATCCCTAAAGTGATACCACTTTAGGAGTTTGATTCTAGACTCTTGATTGTGACCAATTTGAAGTACCTAAGAAGGGAGAAAAGGTTGTTAGAGCCTAAAAGTGCTTTCACTCTAGAAAAACCATTCTCCTCAAGGTTTGAACCCTAAGGAGGGAATGTGATAGAACCTTAGAGTTTAAGACCTACCTCTTAGCCTTTTCTAGATTCATCTCCAAAATACATTCCATTAATGTTATCAACACTCCATAGACCTAAGGCACTAATCATTAATCTCTCTTGTGGTGAAAGTGATCAAAAAACTATTTATTATCGATCTCTCAAGCTATATACTAACTTAACTAACACTAAGTTAAGATAATTTGATTGCAAACTTGTTGGTGTTGCAAGAGTTTGCTACAACCATCTAAATACACTTTCATTTGTTTCATACATTGATTAAAAGGTGGTTTAACTTTCTAGAAATTGCACCTAACAATTCAGAAATGTTCTATTAATTTTATGTTAATATTCTATTATCAATTCTTGCATTTCTGAGGCATATTCCTTGTTGTTGTTATAATTGTTTCATTTTTGTTGTACTACTGTTTATTTCTACAACTTTGTAACTCCCATAGAAATTTCGTTGTCTAGTGTCTTGAATAAGAATTTATTATATGTTTGTACTTGGAAATCACATTACATATGTTATAAATTGTTCTTGTTCCAGGAAGGTACTTGTATGAGCTTCATACCTCTTTTTCCTTTGACCTATACTTTGAATTAGGTGATCAAGAGAGGGGGTGGTAGGCTTGGCTATAAAACTTTCTACTTTCACCCCTTGAGGTCACCAAGGAAGCCTCCCTTATGGTGGACCTCTTCCATCACTAAAATGAGGGGATTTCTTACTAAGGTGACGGTGGTTGGATTTCCTATAGTTACGCAAGATTTGGTGATATTGTGTTGGGATTTGCACAACTAAAATCATGCGATAACAAATTTTAAATATAATAAATTGTATTGCATTTTTTAAGTATCTAAATGTGATTGGCTATTCCAAGTAATAGAGAACAATGAAATTTCCATGGAAATCAGGTTCATAAAGGATTGTGGAATTGTACTAGGTATTTTGTAGGGAGTATGTTAATAAGTGGAAAACTCAATTGTTGTTTTGTGGTGGATTTTGGGGGTGGGGGGATATTCTTCCCCAAATTTGATAGATATTTTTTTAAAATATGTATTTTCCCATGATTGATGGGAAATTTGTCCATGTAAATTTTCCCTTAAAGGTTTTTGGCCATTCACTACTAGGAAAGCACCTTGTAATGGAGGATTTTTCAAAACCTCCACAAAAATATTCTCCCTTTTCTATTTAAAATGAAGGGTGCTAGTGGAGGCAGGTGGTCGACAGTTTTAACATAAGTTTTAAGTTGGTTTTCTTAAATAAAATTTGGTGCATTGATGCTTTCACATAGATGAAACACTGGTGCATTCTTGTTATACATGCATTTTCATTCATTGTTATTAATCCATATTAGAATATCAGTTTAAATAAATTTTGAACATAATCTATCTATTGCATATTACAAGAGAAATCAAATCAATGCATCATGATATGTGTTAGATGTATGGGATGACCCACGTTCTACCTTAGTTCTCCAACAAAACCCTAGAAACCATTGGCCCCTCTGGTAAACCAGAAGGAAACACTACACATAGAGTCCACAATGAAGTATTACCCGATATGGCTTATGGGTGATTGCATGATCCAAGTGTCTGCAATCGTGGAAGGGATGGAACTCATGGGAATGTTAGGCATATTTATTCTTCTTTTACTTCAAACATGCATTCTACCCTACCATCATTAAAATATATCATTCATTTATATTGTCACATTCATTTTGCATAAAATAACATGGCTACTCTAGTGCACACTATAAATTAACTTTAACAGATGCATACATTCATTCATTCATTCAACATAATAAGCATTGCAACACATAAAAGAAACCATTCCACACATTGACACTGTATTTTATCATGGTTCACCCCCTGGGCTACATCCACAAAGATCTTCATCTTCTTATTATTATTCATCAAAATATGGTGTTGTTCTCATTACATCATATGTTTAGTAATAGTGCATGAGGCTGACTGGCATCGCACCAAGCTCCATAGCTTGCGACCTGACCCTCAGTTACAATCCATAAGTCTCCAAAACTGATACAATATTAGCTCCAGAGCTCTCAACCAACACAAGTACTGCGACTCAAAAATCAAAAGTTTATCAAAGATAATATATTCTATGATATGATATCTCTTCTCTAGATGCCTCATACATCCTCTATTTATATTATAAAAGGTGGTTAAAAACCCATTACATTGTAACGAAAACCCTAACCCTAGTTTGTCCACCTAGTAACTCCTTACACGCAGTTGTTCTTCGACTCCAACCATTCCTTTCTTTGACTCTGAGCTTATTTTCCCTAATTATTGTTGTGATGCTTCCTTATCCTTCTTGCGCGCTGCCTTTTTCCTCATTTCTTGGTGTTGTACTTGAAAATTGGGTTGACCTGGTGCAAGATACCAATTATATAAAATATGCGGAATAGAAATGAAATGCTAGAAATGACAGAATAACAGTAAAATATCCAGCATAATCTTCACAATACACAGAAATGATATACGAAATAGCAACAGAAATAGCACTTTGAATCAGATAGCAATGTTCACAGGC